>JASDQU010372497.1:86008-113686 GCA_032191745.1 Picea mariana
CTAGGATTGCTTCAAACGCCAGGTAAAGTCACTCATCACTTAAGAGAGAATCACATAAATATGATAATTCTTGGCTAAACCATATTAAAAACAATATTATATAATTCGATTTGTCTTGATGTATAATCCTAATTATATTGTAGAAATAAAAACTAATAATTTATAGTTTGTAAATACTTTCAATGCAATATATCCACCAAAAAAAAAAAAAACTTTAAGAGATGAAATATTATATATTAGTATTCTACTCAAATGTTTTGGTTTGATAAAACAATATTTGTAATTTAAGTGATGTTTTGGTTTCATAAAATAATATTTGTAATTTAAGTGATTCAATTAAAAGCATATAATTTAATATTAAGTTTTATAATTTTAGATGAAAATTTAGCATATTTTATGAAAAATATATATTTAAAAATATATTTATTTATTGATAAATTTATATTTTCAATTAAAAAAAAATAGAGAATCGACTAAAAATAGCCACTAAAAATATTCTAAATACATATATGAATTGATGGTATTTAATTGTTTGGATATTTTTAATATAAAAAGTGATTATTTTATGTATGATGATGATGATTGATATCATTTATCAAAAGCAATTTTGGTTTATCATACTTTAAGAAAAATAGTAAAGAATTAGTTGGTTGGTTTTATTTTAGGTGTTGTATAAACATTCTACATTTTAGTTTTTTTTTGGCCTGAATCGAATGATATAATTCAGGTTGAAATAACAATTTTCTGTTATTTATAATGTAATTTTTAATTCATTTCTAAAATCACAATTTTTTGTTATTTATATTGCCTTTCTGAATTCATAAATGAATTTAACTTGCTAAAAAACCCTTGGGGCACTCAAATTAATAAGATTTAGCCACTCAAATATGCATATCCAACAATTTCTTGCCGGATTTTGAGCAAAACTAAACAAAAAACAACCTCGAGAAAGGACAAAAACATAGAACTAATTAGACTATGACTTTATTTTATGCTTGAAAAGTTTGAAGATAAGCTTTCTTAAATCTCCATAGTTTTGAGGAGTTAACAATTCATGAAGGTTGGTATTGTTACAAATATTTTGAAAAAAATGTTTTTCATCCTCCACTCACAAATATGACACATTATTTCATTTGGTGTTTTAGGAATTGCCCAATACCTTGTTTCATTATGAAGCTCATGATAATTCATTCTTATTTTAACAATATTGATTTTCTTCTTCAAGCTAGCTAAAACAGAAAGATACTTTCAATCTTTTAGATTGGGGTTAATGACCTCTTTATAGTATCTTAATTTTTTCCCCTATATTTATTTATCACACCACAATTTCTCCCAAAATTCAAATGTGATAGTATTTTTAATGGTATCAATATTTTACAAATTGACCTCCTCCTCTATTCTCCAATGATTTAGCCAATACTTAAAATTATAAAATGTTTATGGATTTACGCGATCTTCCTCCATAATTCACTAGATATGTTTCAGCCCAAAACTTCACATCCATATAAGATAACAAGAGTGAAAAGAGTCTTAAAGATGAGTTTATATTTTCCCATAACCACAAGTTCGTCGATATACAATTATTTTCAAGACCAAAGTAGTCTTTCGACCCTCCACTGATCATTTTCTCAATGTTATAGTTATAGTTAAGCTTGTGACGAAGGTTGATTCCAAGATATTTGTATGAAGTAACTTMCCCAAGTTGATATTTCCATACACAAAATTAGCGTAAATGATCTTTTKGGATTGGATTAACATAACCTTTGTTTTGTCAATATTTATTGACATCCCTATGTTAGAATAGAAATCTTTGARAATTTYCAATTGCTTCTTGAGATCATRGAGACACTTCACCATAAAAATAATATAGATCATAGAGACGCCTCACCATAAAAATAATATCATCCACATAAAGAAGAAGRATGATKAKTATTCCAATTAAAGTAATGCCATTATAATAGCCTACTTCTTTCAAACATGCCTCTAACTTGTCAATGTAAATGTCAAAAAGGGTGAAAATTGGAATAGGGACGACCTTTCAACACTTCTATATTATAATTAACTCCCTCTTACCAACCTYGAGTGTTTTTTAACTTAGCAATAACATTCTCRTACATTGTTAATGCAATAACTCATAAMTTGAAAAYGAACATATAATAAAAAGTCTAAGCATTACAAAATTTAGACTTTTTTCAACATTCATCATCGGAATCTAGTTGTATAATTTTTGGTYAAATCACAATTTTTCATTGTTGAAATTGCATTTTTGACATAAATGGATTCAACACCCTCAAAAACCCTTACTACACTTGGATTATGTAATCTTAACAATTAATATTTGTGATTCCAACAATTCTTCTAAATTTTTAATGAAATTTTAAGCAAAAATAATGAAAATATATAACTAAAAAAATTCCAAATGGTAAAATGTTAAAACTACACTTACATTTTTACTCTTTCAAATAATATTTTTCCTTTCAAATAATACTTTTAACTTATTTTCAAAGAATACTTTTAATTGAGATAAAGTATAATTAATTGAATGTATATTCTTTTCTTTCACATACTTTTATTGACATAAACTATAATTAATTGAATGTATATATAATCATATTTAATTTTTTCCTTTCACATACTTTTAATTAATCTGAATATAATTAATTTAATGTATATGTAATCATAAATTTAATGTATATATAATCATATTTTATATAGTAGAAATAAACATTGATAATTTTGGTTTGTAAGTGTTATCGCATAACACTGTCTAAGGGTCGCAAGGTGATTTGGTCCTTTACTTGCACAGGTATCATCCTTGAGCTCAAAACGTAGCTTTCAGAGCAGTCTATTTCGGGCTTGAAGCGCAAGTAGTAGACAGTTTTAGTCTTTCAACGACAGAGATTCCTGGAGCAATTCAGATCAACGGCTGACCAACATTCAGAACCTTAAAGTTTCACGAAGTATAGCACCAGGGAAAAGCCTTGAAGTAAGCATGATTCGTTGATCATGAGGGGGGACAGGTGGCAGTCGATCCAAGCGTTCGGGGAAATGAGCTTCGGGAGTTTCGAAGTGAGAATTGCATAAAACTTTCAAAGAGTCGAAGCTCGAACTCCTGAAGCATCGTGGACCATTGATCTCAAAATCAACAAGGAGCCATTGATCTTAGCGATAGTGCCTCCCAAAGTCTCGAAGTCCCAAAGTGGTCGAAGTACCGAAGTGGTCAAAGTCTCTAAGTGTCTAATCACGTGGCAACAGATCCTTCGCTTCGGGGGTTTTTCCTCCATGGGGTTTTTCATGTTTCACTTTCAAAACACCCGAAGCCCGAAGGCTCGGAGTAAGTCTCAAGCATCCGATTCCAGAAATCCATGTGTTGCCATATCTAGAACTCTGGATAAAAGCACAGAAGGAAAGCAAGGTTTGAGATTTGATTTTCCCGGAGCCCAGAGACCCGAAGGAGATCTCGATCATTGATAGAGAAGAGAGCAGAAGGGTCATCGATTTGGTTAAAGGGGTCAAAGTTCTGAAGCAGGAGTTGAATCATTGATTTAAGCAGACATGCGTCAATAGATCACCAGCTCCGGGTAAAAGCGATGAAGGAAAGCAAGGTTTGATATTTGATTTTCCCGAAGTCTGGAGCCACAAAGGGATCTCAGTCGTCGATCTCTGGAGGCCACCCATCGTCAAATCCTTAACTCTAGATGTTTTTCTTCGAGGGAAGATAAGTTTGAGTGTTGATTTTCCCGGAGCCTGGAGACCCGAAGGATATCTCAGTCGTCGATTTAAGAGGATACGTAGCAGTCATCAGTATGGACATGTGGTGCACTCGTCGTTCAAGACACCAGGCACCTATTCGGAAATGAAACGTGGCACTCAGTCTGGGCAGTCGTGGGCATATCATTCGCTTCTTTCTTAGTGACATGTGTCACTTCTCTTTCATGACACAGCAACATGGTGACATCTGGCCTCCACGTCAGATCATCCTCTGGGAGGTGTTATTGTTCAGCGCCAAAAGTAGCGCCCCACCCCAAGACACACTTTTGGCAGATCCTAAAGTTGGTGGGCGAGTAATCTTGGAGGTGGCACCAAATCTAGCCGGTGCGCCCAGATCTCAGATCGTGACCAAATCAATGGCCACAATCTATTGCGGGGATGCAACATGCTCGGGCGATAATTTTCTTGAGTGGTCACACAATTGAAACCATGGTAAAGTGAAAGTGCTATGTGGTGAAAGGTGATAGATTGTGGGCCCAAAAGTGGTCTGAACCTAAACCACTTTTGATCGGCCCCACAATCACGTGCTTGTATAACATCCTATCCAAGAGTAGTGCATGGCCACCCCCTGAGCATTAAGTCACGTTGAAATCCTGAGAAAAGGCAGTTAATGAAAATAGAGTTGGTGGTTGAAACCTCAGCTCACTCCAAAAATGGAAGGCATGGAAGGCCTGGCCATGGGGAGTGAACCGTCAGCCCATGGTACCCTTATGGGAAGATTTTCCTACAAAACCCATGTTGATCTGAGCTCGCTTCTGACAGAGGGTTGCACATTCAATCTGATAGAAGAACTCGACAACGTAAAGCTTTGATTGTTGTGACTAGGTCATACTCTTAGTAGTGGCGTATTGTTCTGAGTATAAATAGATAGTTTTAATATTTTGTTAAGGTCGTCAACTGGTTGAGCAGAGCTCCCTATTTTATAATGTTTTGATGCCATAATTGTTCTCTGGTTATGTATCAGATTTGAGACTTTCATATTAATATAAGTCAGCCTATTTTCATCTCTTTGTAAAAACTGTGCTAAAACACTCGGGCATGCAGGATCCAATCGGGGGTTGTTATGTTGTTGTAATGTAGGTTTGATTGCAGTGGTATCATGACCAGTTTTAGTCAGCTTCCTTATGATATTTTCCCCTCTTACACTGAATGTATCGGGCATGGAGGATCCAGTCGAGTTGTTGTAGCTGCATGGTGATGTAGGTTTGATCATTGTGTTGTTGTGACTATGTTGTTTGTACATATTTCAGTGTCTGAAGCTTGAGCTTAAGAGTGATCTTGAGACTGATCTTTTCTTCTCCAAGCTACTTGAAGGCCTGATGCCCATAGCAGTCTTGTCCACCTTTCTTACTAAGTCTTCCCTCTACTCACACTTAAACTCAATTCATTGACTGAAGTTAGTTGTGGCCCTCACTTCCATGTGCATTTCTTGTCTAGTTTTGTGTTGAACATCATTCATATACTGAGTTTTGTCCATTAAACTCCACTCATATAAAACCAACATCCACCAAAAACTTGGATGGGTATTGGGCTTATCCTCCCGCAATATGAGGGTGACTTTCAATGCTAAAATTCTTAGCATCGTTGTCGAGGAACGAATTGAAGAGTTTTCCCTGGGATAGAACGACAATGAGCTTCTGATTCTGAAGGTGCATCAGACATCATAACCATTGAAGATTGAAACTTGCACCTGGAGACTCCACAATCGAAGACTCCACTAGGGAGGATCTTGTTGACAGAAAGATGACCATACCGAAGGGGAAGACCAGGTATTAGTTTATGAGATTTATTCATGAAATCTTGTTCTTGTTTATCAACTCATTTCTCTATTTCCCTTCACATATAAAGAGGATTATCCTCTGTTTTGTCTATTCATATGATTATGGGCCTTCCTTTATTTATCCATCCTTGGAAGAAGAAAACATTCCCTCTTCTTGTGTTGTAGATACCAATCTCGTGTCTTCACCTCTTCCTATTCATAAAAGTGAGATTTGTATTGGATTTCCTTGTGAAATTGATCACCCTTGTAGCCTTGAGGGGATTGAAAATGATTCAAAGCCTTCTCAGATCTCATTTCCTTCCGTTATTACTACCGAGCCTGTCCATCTTCTTGTTAAACCTCATATTCAACCCACCAGTTTTCAAGCTAATATTAGAGACAAGATGTTTAAACCTTTAAGGATGCCACTTGACCTTCATCCTTATCCTCTTTATTCCTTTGATTATCTTCCTCGGTTTTCTGGGGAGGATCGTGTTATAGCTAAGAGGCACTTGGGGGCCTTTGAGAACTTTGTTTATTAGTTTGAGATTGTTTATGAGGATGTTTCCATGAGGTTGTTCTCACATTCTTTGTCTAGAGATGTTGTTGTGTGGTTTACATGTTTGGGAGTCGGTTCTATTGGTTCTTAGATCGAGCTATGCCATTCATTTTTAAAGTGTTGGGGTGAGAACAAGTCCCTTGATCATTACTGGTTTGAGTTTAATGCCTTGAGGAGAGGGGAAAAGGAAGCCTTGGCTATCTTCAACAAGAGGTTTTACAACATTTATCACAGTATTCATGTGGAGATCAGATCCACAGAGACTGTTGCCATGGTGTACTATGTCATGGCTCAACATCCAGAGCTTGTCCTTCTCCTGAGAGAAAGGAAATCATCATCCTTAAGACACATGTTTGAAGATGTTGAAGAAGTCAAATAGAACATCAAGGCTAAAAAGGAGGGTCATATGCAAGAATATCATGAAAAATTGCATGTACATAAGCAAGAAGACTGTCAGTATGTTTCAGATTCTGACCAAGAAGATTGTCAGTATGTTTCAGATTCTAACCAAGAAGACTGCCAGTATGTTTCAGATTTCGAGCAAGAAGACAGTGAGTATAATGCATATCTGGAACAACAACAAGGAGGTAGGTGTGATTCACATTTGGAATCAGATTCTTCAATAGTTGCAAATTTTTCTATGGGCAAGGATGCATATCAATATTATGATCAATTTTCAGAACATTTTGAGCATGAAGTAGTGGTTGATTGCATAGATAACTATATGTTCTTGGTTGAGCATAGTTGTGATGCTTTAAATCATGTTGTACCATTATCTTATGATCATTCTTATGAAGGAGAGACTGCAATTGTTGGTGATCAAGAGTTGGTTTCGAAAGAACAAGGAGGTCATTTATTTGCAAGCAGAGAGGCATTTACAGAAGAGCATATTAGTCCTCTAAAGCAACCAGAATTCTGTCAAGTTATTCATGATTCTGTGGCCATATACATGGAGTCGTATGTTTCATATTTTTTGAAATTTTCAAATGGCATTATTTCATCGATACTCATAGGTGAGTATGGTTTCATGAAATATTTCCAAGACCAAACTGTAGAGCCTTTTCCTTTATTCATTAAGGAAAATCATTGGGTGGAACCATCCCGGACTCGCAAAAGACATAGAGAAACATGTAAAGGAGGAGCTAAGTGGGCAATTTTTCTCTTGTCCAGAACCTATAAACGAGCAAATATGACCTAGTATTAGCCAACCTACATCAATTATCCACCCACCTATACACTCTGAGAACATCAAATGATGGGTGAGCCACAATGAAGGAGAATAATTAATTTATTGCCAATTGAGCTCCCTGATTATAAATTTTGTGACCCCGTGGGGCTATATATGGAGTTGTGTTTTCCAAAAGTATTGCAACCTACAAAATTATTCACCTTGCCATCATTTGGGGGTATGGTCAGTGTTCCAATCCATGTTCTTGTTCTGCTATCATACCTCCCTAGTTTTTTGTGGATCATCTGCAGTAAAGAGAAGAATTATATTACCAGGCAGTCTGGGTGGCTATGGTGGAAGTTTGCATTCACCTAGTGCCTTGTAAAACGTCAGTTAGCCTAGGATTGTATATAAATAAGATCCTTCTTGAGCCCATGTGTTTGTTTTCGTTTTTTAGTAGAATAGTGTACATATTTCCCTATTTTCTTCGACGAAAGTTTTGAGCTAGACTCCATAGCCCAATAGATAAGGCATTGGAACTGCGTGTTCTTGGCAGCTCGCAGGGAGCATGCCATCCCCTGTGGAGCCAAATTTTATCACATAAGACTGTGTAAGGGTCGCAAGGCGACCCATTCCTTTTCTTGCGTAGGTATCATGATGCAGGAGCATCTCTCCACGTCAACCAGCCAGCCAACCAGCCACGTATTGCGCGTGCATTCAAGATGAAGAGAGGCACAGCCCTCATCTTTTAATTTGTAATTTAATGTAATTTAATGTTTAAGCTGGTGAGTTGTGAAGCCGTGCCTTTGCACGGGCTGTAGATAAGATAGGCCCTTAATGTTTTGAAAGGATGAGATCTCGATCCAGATGTTGGACAAGACAACCCATTCAATGTAATTGAATAGGGTAGGTAGATTTGGGGGAAAGAGCTCGAAGAGCCCCCTCAAGTAAAAGAGATTTTTAGTATCTCTTTGGTAGTTAGGGCAAGTAGAGAGGATAGAAGTTGAAGAGAATGAGAGGAGAGAAGAGTTGAGTCCTTGTTACAGGTCGTGCTCAGGAACACCCTTGTACATACAGGCATTTGCCATTTTAATATAAACAGATGAAGTTTTTCCTACATGAATTCTGTGTCGAATAAATGTCTGTGAGTGTTCATATGTGCTATAGATGTATGTTGTAGGTTTGCATTTGAAGGAGTGTTTCTGATTTCAGGTGAAGGTCTTTGAGGCTTCATACCAGGAGGGTGTGACAGAACACTGCGGGTTCTGATAGCCATGCACAGAGGTTGCACTTCTGAATTCTGCAGGTTCAGAAAAAGATGTGCTACGGCACAAGAACTAGAGTCAATAACTCAGGGAGGACCTCAAGGTTGTTGAACACCTTGGAGGCAAGTCTGTGTATGAGAGACACAGTTGCAGATAGAATTCTGTTGTGGATTCTGTGAAGCTCTGCCAAGTGGGCATTGAGCATATGCACAGTGGTGCATTGAGAAGAACTCTGCTGTGAGTTCTTAAGAAGTCAGAATCACTAAGGATTATTGACACTCTACTAGGAGGGAATTGAGACATTGTGCAGATAGGCACAGGAGAAGAGAACTCTTTGAGTTCTGTATTTAGGAGGAAGAATCCACTGAGGGATCTTCACTGGGTTGCTGAACACCCTGATAGACTCAGCAAGGGGTTGCTTGAGTAGACGGAGTGCCAGGAAGGCCTCTGAATTCTCCATCTGAGGGAGGAAGGACGAAGAACTGAATTTCCTGGGAGGTTAAAGCTATAGGAAAGCTCAGGGCGGATAGCACCTTGGTGTGCATGAGAATACCCTGCAGAGGCGCAGGAGTTAAAGAATCCTTCAAGGATACAAAAGAAGGATAAGCTCAGGAGGGTCAGCATTTTTATACGCACGGCGAAGCTCTGAGTCGTGGAGTTCGTGGAGACGAAGCAAATTTTGAGGCCTTTGGAAACTTGGGAATTCTTCCAAGTGCAGGAAGAAAGCACCAATGCTTAGGAGGAGCAATGCTAGTCGTTGGATCGACCGAAGAAATCTGGACCGTTAGGATTTCCCACGTCCAAGAGTGAGCAGGAGGAGCGCATAGAAAGAACGGATATGAACCGTCAGATATTGAGAAAATTACCCGTCAGTCGTCGGATTGGACAGGAGCTGCACAAGGTTAACCATCGGAGATAGTCGAGGGAAAATCCCAACGAAAGGAGTAGCTAATCGGGATATCGAAAATCCCATGGACAGGAAATCGGGTAAGTCCACAGCCAAAAACCCCGATACAAATCTGAGCCGTCCATCGGTTGGGACAGGTGGCAAAAGTTGAGGGCCATCGGCATATCGAGAGTCTCGAGACTAAGGGTCTGAGACCTGTTAAACCCTGAAAGGAAGGAAGTGCCATTTGTGGGGCCAGCTGTTAGTATAGCGGAGAATCGGCACTCGGGATATCGGAATTCTCGAGGGTTGAGAAAATCGGGACATTTCAAGTCTCAAAACAGCAAGAGTGGATCAGAGCCGTCCATTTGTGGAGACGCGTGTTGAGGATCGAGCATCCGTCGGTATTTTGGCACATCGAAGTTCGGCATTTCACGAGTCCTGAAGACGAGGTGTCCAGGACATCAGAAGTCGTGAAATAATGAGAGGAGATCAGGACTGTCCATCTTGAAGGGATGCGTGGCAGCGAGCGAAGCCTTCGAGAAAGGTCCCGATAGGAGAATCACATCGGGAAATTAGGAATTGGGATATTGGGAATCCCGTGGACAAAGTGTCCTTGTATTTCAGCATTGCGATGTCCGAAGCCCCGACAAGGTGGTATGACTGCGGTCATATAGGGGGAGGTCACGTGGACCAAAGCTCCAGCCCGGAGGGCTAACGTGAGTTGGAGCATATCGGGATTCGACGGATCACGGATCTTGAGGACAAGTGCATTTCGGCATTTGAAAGTCTGAAACCCCGAAAGAAGATAGGACTGTGGTCACGGTGATTGTGGTCACGTGGGCCAGGATATAGCCAGAAGGGGCTAAGGCAAGAAAAGCCATTTCGGGAGTCAAGAGGTCGAGAGGTCAGACTTTTGAATAGGGAAATCCTGAAAGATATAGGGCCGCGGTCTTATGAGAGCTGGTCATATGGACTAGAGCATAGCCAGGCAGGGCTAAGGCCGAAAAAGGGATGCATCGTCGAATCGGAGATCGGGGGTTCGAGAGGTCAGGAACTCTTGACATTGGGGATCATGAAACCTCGAACCCTAAAATTACATCGGGGAAGATCATGGTCAGGCATAGAAGACCGTGGGGAAGGAGGACCTGTGGATCGGGATTTTAATAGAGATTCCAGCAGGGAATCGAGAGAGCCGCTTCAGCTCAAAAGGGGAATAAGAGCGATCCTGTGGGTGGATGTCGGAACCCGTCTGCATCAGGTGGTATCAGAGCTAGAATTATGTTTGTATATTGCAGACAGAGAAGGAAAAAGAAGACAGAGTGTTGGAGACTCTATAAGGATTTGTTTGCAGGTAGGAAACAGTCCATAAGCAATCAGGAGGACTGTAGGATGAAGCTGGAAACACTCTTAGTGTGGAGTGACAACAGTAGGTTTGCTAGGAAATCAGATAGAGACAACACCATGGTTACTGAAGGCCATAGGCATGCTGGGAGAAAGAGCAAAGCAGAAAATCTTGCAGAAATGGATAAAGAGCTCACTGAAATAAGGGCAGACATAGAAAATCTTGAACTGCGGATGCAGCATAAAGCCAAGCCAAGATGGGTATATGAATGGCCCATGAGGAAGCCGAAAGCAAAATGGCCAATCAAGGAGTTGATGGCTAGAAGACAATGAAGGTTATTAAAAGGATAGTTGAGGTTTGCGGAAAACCTCCATAGACCAGAAGAAGAGATGGTTCAGGTATGTGAACCAGAAAATGGGGACATTCTTGGTGAGGAGAATGAATTGGGATCAGTTGAAGATGATCTCAGGAACTGCCAAGAGGGCAGAGTAGAAATTCGAGTTTTCCAGGTGGGAAACGAGTTGAGATCACTGTGGGATCTCACGGACTATCTGAAGGATAGCCAAGGAATTTCACATTGCCAGCTGGGCAATGAAATGAGGTCGCTGTGGGATCTCAAAGACTGCCAGGAGGGTAGCGGAAGCATCTCGGATTGCCAGGTGGGCAGATATGAGAATTTGAGACTGTCTGAAGGTCTCATGGGCTTGGAGGTGAGTTCAATTCAGCAAGGATTGCTGATGAAGATGGGATCAGTTGATCTCATAATCTGCCAGGAGAGCAGTGATCAGATCCCATATTGCCAGGTGGGAAGGGATGATCAGATGAGTTGGAATCATCCTGAGGAGCTGACAGAGCAAATGAGCTCAGAAATGGATTTAGATCATCATGTGCAGCTGACAGGAGAGGAGGATCTGAAGGACCTTCTAATGATTGAGGGAATTCAGGTATTCCTACCACTTGCCCAAGAGGAGGCAAAAATCTAGGTTGCAAGTGCAACAACAATAGAAGAACAGTCAACTGCGATTGTCAAGGAAGAAGAATTGGAACAGATATCTGAAGCTGCCCAAGAAAGAGATGAGGAAATTGAGCGTTCTAAGGAGTGGCTCAACGCTTTCAGCCAGGAAGCTGAGGAAGCTATAGCATTGAAGCTGATAGCAAAAGAAGCAGGAGAGGATGATGAGCATTCTGAGGAATGGCTCAGTATTTTCAACCAGGAAGCTGAAAGAACTGCAACATGGGAGTTTGCAGAAGAAGAAGAAGAAGAAGAGGCAGATAGCATTTGTTTTGCTGATCTATATGAATAGATTGAATCCCTGGAAGAGTGGGTAAAGGTGCAGAGCGTGCACATCCAACAGCTGAAGTTGGAAGCTGATGAAGAAGGCATGGGAGATCACAGTGATCTACCCAATTGCAAAAAAAATTTGCAGCTGAGGAGACTGCATGAACAGAACCAGCCACTGGACCAGCTGGATGCAGCGATCAAGGAGATCAGAGAGCTGATCTTAAGGTCAGCAGAAATTTCCAGCGAGGAGCAGCTGAGCAGAAAGGAAGAAGCAGCAGAAGCAGCAGCAGCAACAGGAGGATGGAGCGGATGAATAGCTCCAGAGGATGATTTGGGATCCAGGAGGATTTCGACATCTGAGCTGGGAAGCTCATGAGCAGGAGCTCATGAATTTTGCAGCTTAGGAGTATGATGCAGGAGCATATTTCCACATCATCCAACCAGCCAGTCAGCCACGTCTTGCATGTGCATTCAAGATGAAGAGAGGCGCAACCCTCATCTTTTAATTTGTAATTGAATGTAATTTAATGTTTAAGCTGGTGAGTTGTGAAGTCGTGCCTTTGCGTAGGTTGTAGATAAGATAGGCCCTTAATGTTTTGAAAGGCTGAGATCTCGATCTAGATGCTGGACTAGACAGCGCATTCAATGTAATTGAATAGGGTAGGTAGATTTGGGGGAAAGAGCTCGAAGAGCCCCCTCAGGTAAAAGAGATTTTTAGTATCTCTTTGGTAGTTAAGGCAAGTAGAGAGGATAGAAGTTGAAGAGAATGAGAGGAGAGAAGAGTCGAGTCCTTGTTACAGACCGTGCTCAGGAACACCCTTGTACATACAGGCATTTTCCATTTTAATATAAACAGAAGCAGTTTTTCCTGCATGAATTATGTGTCGAATAAATGTCTATGAGTGTTCATATGTGATGTAGATGTATGCTGTAGGTTTGCATTTGCAAGAGTGTGTCTGATTTCAGGTGAAGTTCTTTGAAGCTTCATACTAGGAGGGTGTGACAGAACACTGTGTGTTCTGATAGTCGTGCACAGAGGTTGCACTTCTGAATTCTGCGGGTTCAGACAAAGACGTGCTGCGGCACAAGAACTAGAGTTAACAACTCAGAGAGGACATCAAGGTTGTTGAACACCTTGGAGGCAAGGCTGTGTATGAAAGACACAGTTGCAGACAGAATTCTGTTGTGGATTCTGTGAAACTCTGCCAAGTGGGCATTGAGCATATGCACAGTGGTGCATTAAGAAGAACTCTGTTGTGAGTTCTTAAGAAGTCAGAATCACTGAGGATTCTTGACACTCTGCCAGGAGGGCATTGAGACATTATGCATACAGGCACAGGAGAAGAGAACTCTTTGAGTTCTATATTTAGGAGGAAGAATCCACTGAGGGATCTTCACAGGGTTGTTGAACACCCTGATAGACTCAGCAAGGGATTGCTTGAGTAGACGGAGTGCCAGGAAGGCCTCTGAATTCTCCATCTGAGGGAGGAAGGACGAAGAACTGAATTTCCTGGGAGGTTGAAGCTACAGGAAAGCTCAGGGCAGATAGCACCTTGGTGTGCATGAGAATACCCTGCAGAGGCACAGGAGTTAAATAATCCTTCGAGGATACAAAAGAAGGATAAGCTCAGGAGGGTCAGCGTTTTTATACGCGTGGCGAAGCTCCGATTCGTGGAATTCATGGAGACGAAGCAAATGTTGAGGCCTTTGGAAACTTGGGAATTCTTCCAAGTGCAGGAAGAAAGCACCAATGCTCAGGATGAGCAACGCTAGTCGTTGGATCGACCAAAGAAATCTGGACCATTAGGATTTCCCACGTCCAGGAGCGAGCAGGAGGAGCGCACAGAAAGAACGCATCTGAACCATCAGATATTGAGAAAATTACCCGTTAGTCGTTGGATTGGACAGGAGCTACACGAGGTTAACCATCAAGGGATAGCCGAGGGAAAATCCCGATGAGAGGAGCAGCTAATTGGGATATCGAAAATCCCATGGACAGGAAATCGGGTAAGTCCACAACCAAAAACCCCGATACAAATCAGATCCATCCATCAGTTGGGACAGGTGGCAGAAGTTGAGGGACATCAGCATATTGGGAGTCTCGAGACTAAGGGTCCGAGACCTGTTAAACCCTGAAAGGAGGGAAGAGCCATTTGTGGGGCCAGCTATCAGTATAGCAGAGAATCAGCACTCGGGATATCAGAATTCTCGAGGTCGAGAAAATCGGGACATTTCAAGTCTCAAAACAATGAGAGTGGATCAGAGCTGTCCGTTTGTGGAGATGCATGGCGAGGATCGAGCGCTCGTCGATATTTTGGCGCATCAGAGTTCGGCATTTCGCGAGTCCTGAAGACGAGGCGTCCAGGACATCAGAAGTCGCGAAATCATAAGAGGAGATCAAGACCGTCCATCTTGAAGGGACGCATGGCAGCAAACGAGGCCTTCGGAAAAGGTCCCGATAGGAGAATCACATCGGGAAATCAGGAATCGGGATATCGAGAATCCCGTGGACAAAGTGTCCTTGTATTCTGGCATTGCGATGTTTGAAACCCTGACAAGGTGGTATGACTGCGGTCATATAGGGGGAGGTTGAGTGGACCAAAGGTCTAGCCCGGAGGGCTAACGAGAGTTGGAGCATATCGGGATTCGGCGGATCGCGGATCCTGAGGACAAGTGCATTTCGGCATTTGAAAGTCCGAAACCCCGAAAGAAGATAGGACTGTGGTCACGGTGATTGTGGTCACGTGGGCCAGGATATAGCCAGGAGGGGCTAAGGTGAGAAAGGCCATTTTGGGAGTCAAGAGGTCGAGAGGTCGGACTTTTGAATAGGGAAATCCTTAAAGACATAGGGCCACAGTCTTATAAGAGCTGGTCATATGGACTAGAGCATAGCCAGGCAGGGCTAAGGCCGAAAAATGGGCACATCGTCGAATCGGAGATCGGGGGTTCAAGAGGTCAGGAACTCTTGGCATTGGGGATCATGAAACCCCGAACCCCGAAATTACATCAGGGAAGATCACAGTCAGGCGCAGAAGACCATGGGGAAGGAAAAGGACCTGTGGATCGGGATTTTAATAGAGATTCCAGCAGGGAATTGAGAGAGCCACTTCAGCTCAAAAGGGGAATAAGAGCGATCCTGTGGGCAGACGTTGGAACCTGTCTGCATCAGGTGGTATCAGAGCTAGAATTATGTTTGTATATTGCATACAGAGAAGGAAAAAGAAGACAGAGCGTTGGAGACTCTGTAAGGATTTGTTTGCAGGTAGGCAACAGTCCATAAGCAGTCAGGAGGACTGTAGGATGAAGCTGGAAACACTCTTAGTGTGGAGTGACAACAGCAGGTTTGCTAGGAAAGCAAACAGAGATAGCACCATGGTTACTGAAGGCCATAGGCATGCTGGGAGAAAGAGAAAAGCAGAAAAGCTTGCAGAAATGGATAAAGAGCTCGCTGAAATAAGGGCAGACATAGAAAATCTTGAATTGCGGATGCAGTAGAAAGCCAAGCCAAGATGGGTATATGAATGGCCCATAAGGAAGCCGAAAGAAAAATGGTCAGTTAAGGAGTTGATGGCTAGAAGACAGTGAAGGCTATTAAAAGGATGGTTGAGGTTTGCAGAAAACCTCCATAGACCAGAATAAGAGATGGTTCAGGTATGTGAACTAGAAACTGGGGACAGTCTTGGTGAGGAGAATGAATTGGGATGAGCTGAAGATGATCTCAGAAACTGCCAGGAGGGCAAAGTAGAAATTCTAGTTTTCCAGGTGGGCAACAAGTTGAGATCACTGCAGGATCTCACAGACTCTCTGGAGGACAGCCAAGGAATTTCACATTGCCATCTAGGCAATGAAATGAGATCACTATGAGATCTCGAAGACTGCCAAGAGGGCAGCGGAAGCATCTCGGATTGCTAGGTGGGAAGATATGAGAATTCGATATTGTCTGAAGGTCTCATGGGCTCAGAGTTGAGTTCAATTCAGCAAGGATTGCTGATGAAGATGGGATCGGTTGATCTCATAATTTGCCAGGAGATCAGTGAATAGATCCCATATTGTCAGGTGGGCAGGGATGATCAGATGAGTTGGAATCATCCCGAGGAGATGACAGAGCAGATGAGCTCAAAAATGGATTTAGATCAGCATGTGCAGCTGACAGGAGAGGAGGATCTGAAGGACCTTCTAATGACTGGGGGAATTCAGGTATTCCTACCACTTTCCCAAGAGAAGGCAGAAATCTGGGTTGCAGGTGCAGCAACAACAGAAGAACAGTCAACTGCGACTGTCAGGGAAGAAGAATTGGAGCAGATATATGAAGGTGCCCAAGAAAGAGATGAGGAAATTGAGCATTCTGAGGAGTGGCTCAACGCTTTCAGCCAGGAAGTTGAGGAAGCTATAGCACTGAAGCTGATAGCAAAAGAAGCAGGATAGGATGATGAGCATTCTGAGGAATGGCTCAGTATTTTCAGCCAGGAAGATGAAAGAACTGCAACATGGGAGTTTGCAAAAGAAGAAGAAGAAGAGGCAGACAACATTTGTTTTGCTGATCTGTATTAACAGATTGAATCCCTGGAAGAGTGGGTAAATTTGTAGAGCATGCACATCCAACAGATGAAGTTGGACGCTGATGAAGAAGGCATGGGAGATCACAGTGATCTACCCAATTGCAGAAAATTTTTGCAGCTGAGGAGACTGCATGAACAGGACCAGCCACTAGAGCAACTAGATGCAGCGATCGAGGAGATCGGAGAGATGATGTTAAGGTTAGCATAAACTGCCAATGAGGAGCAGCTGAGCAGAAAGGAAGAAGCAGCAGCAGCAGCACAGAAGCAACAGCAACAACAGCAGGATGGAGCAGATGAACAGCTCCAGAGGATGATTTGGGATCCAGGAGGATTTTGACATCTAGGCTGGGAACTCATGAGTAGGAGCTCATGAATTTTTCAGCTGAGGAGTATGATGCAAGAGCATCTCTCCACATCAGCCAGCCAGCCAGCTAGCCACGTCTTGCGTGTGCATTCAAGATGAAGAGAGGCGCAGCCCTCATCTTTTAATTTGTAATTGAATGTAATTTAATGTTTAAGATGGTGAGTTGTGAAGCTATGCCTTTGCGCAGGCTGTAGATAAGATAGTCCCTTAATGTTTTGAAAGGTTGAGATCTCGATCCAGATGTTGGACTAGACATCCCATTCAATGTAATTGAATAGGGTAGGTAGATTTGGGGGAAAGAGCTCGAAGAGCCCCCTCAAGTAAAAGAGATTTTTAGTATATCTTTGGTAGTTAGGGCAAGTAGAGAGGATAGAAGTTGAAGAGAATGAGAGGAGAGAAGAGTTGAGTCCTTGTTACAGGTCGTGCTCAGGAACACCCTTGTACATACAGGCATTTACCATTTTAATATAAACAGAAGTATTTTTTCCTCCATGAATTCTGTGTCGAATAAATTTATGTGAGTGTTCATATGTGCTGTAGATGTATGTTGTAGGTTTGCATTTGCAGGAGTGTGTCTTATTTCAAGTGAAGGTCTTTGAGGCTTCATACCAGGAGGGTGTGACAGAACACTGCAGGTTCTGATAGTCGTGCACAGAGGTTGCACTTCTGAATTCTGTGGGTTCAGACAAAGACGTGCTGCGGCACAAGAACTGGAGTCAACAACTTAGGGAGGACCTCAAGGTTGCTGAACACCTTGGAGGCAAGGTTGTGTATGAGAGACACAGTTGCAGACAGAATTCTGTTGTGGATTCTGTGAAGCTCTGCCAAGTGGGCATTGAGCATATGCACAGTGGTGCATTAAGAAGAACTCTGCTGTGAGTTCTTAAGAAGTCAGAATCACTGAGGATTCTTGACACTCTGCCAGGAGGGCATTGAGACATTGTGCAGACAGGCACAGGAGAAGATAACTCTTTGAGTTCTGTATTTAGGAGGAAGAATCCACTTAGGGATCTTCACAGGGTTGTTGAACACCCTGATAGACTCAGCAAGGGGTTGCTTGAGTAGACGGAGTGCCAGGAAGGCCTCTGAATTCTCCATCTGAGGGAGGAAGGACAAAGAACTGAATTTCCTGGGAGGTTGAAGCTACAGGAAAGATCAGGGCAGATAGCACCTTGGTGTGCATGAGAATACCCTGCATAGGCGTAGGAGTTAAAGAATCCTTCGAGGATACGAAAGAAGGATAAGCTCAGGAGGGTCAGTGTTTTTATATGCGCGGTGAAGCTCCGAGTCATGGAGTTCGCAGAGATGAAGCAAAGGTTGAGGCCTTTGTAAACTTGGGAATTCTTCCAAGTGCAAGAAGAAAGCACCAATGCTCAGGAGGAGCAACGCCAACCGTTGGATCGGCTGGAGAAATCTTGACCATTAGGATTTCCCATGTCCACGAGCGAGCAGGAGGAGTGCACAGAAAGAACGGATCTGAACCATCAGATATTGAGCAAATTACCCGTCATCCATCGGATTAGACAGGAGTTGCACGAGGTTAACCATCAGGGATAGCTGAGGGAAAATCCCGACGAGAGGAGCAGCTAATCGGGATATTGAAAATCCCATGGACAGGAAATCGGGTAAGTCCACAGCCAAAAACCCCGATACAAATCTTAGCCGTCCATCGGTTGGGACAGGTGGCAGAAGTTGAGGGCCATCGGCATATTGGGAGTCTTGAGACTAAGGGTCTGAGACCTATTAAACCCTGAAAGGAGGGAAGTGCCATTTGTGGGGCCAACTATCAGTATAGCGGAGAATCGACACTCAGGATATCAGAATTCTCGAGGTCAAGAAAATCAAGACATTTCAAGTCTCGAAACATCGAGAGTGGATCAGAGCCGTCCGTTTGTGGAGATGTGTGGCGAGGATCGAGCGCTCATCGGTATTTTGGCACATCGGAGTTCGGCATTTTGCGAGTTCTGAAGAAGAGGCGTCCAGGACATCAGAAGTCATGAAATCATGAGAGGAGATCAGGACCGTCCATCTTGAAGGGACGCGTGGCAGCGAGCGAGGCCTTCAGGAAAGGTCCCGATAGGAAAATCACATCGAAAAATCGAGAATCGGTATATCGGGAATCCCATGGACAAAGTGTCCTTGTATTTCGGCATTGCGATGTCCAAAACCCCAACAAGGTGGTATGACTGTGGTCATATAGGGGGAGGTCGTGTGGAACAAAGGTCTAGCCCGGAGGGCTAATGGGAGTTGGAGCATATCGGGATTCGGTGGATCGTGGATCCTGAGGACAAGTGCATTTCGGCATTTGAATGTCTGAAACCCCGAAAGAAGATAGGACTGTGGTCACGGTGATTATGGTCACGTGGGCCAGGATATAGCCAGGAGGGGCTAAGGCGAGAAAGGCCATTTCGGGAGTCAAGAGGTTGAGAGGTCGGACTTTTGAATAGGGAAATCTCGAAAGACATAGGACCGCGGTCTTATGAGAGATATTCATATGGACTAGAGCATAGCTAGGCAGGGCTAAGGCCGAAAAAGGGACGCATTGTCGAATTGTAGATCGGGGGTTCGAGAGGTCAGGAACTCTTGACATTAGGGATCACGAAACCTCGAACCCCGAAATGACATCGGGGAAGATCACGATCAGGCGCAGAAAACCGTGGGGAAGGAGAAGGACCTGTGGATCGAGATTTTAATAGAGATTCCAGCAGGGAATCGAGAGAGTCGCTTCGGCTCAAAAGGGGAAGAAGAGCGATCCTATGGGCGGACGTCGAAACCTATATGCATCATATCATCCTTGAGCTCAAAACGCAGCTTTCAAAGCAGCCTATTTCGGGCTTGAAGCGCAAGCAACAAGCAATTTTAGTCTTTCAACTACAGAGATTCCTGGAGCAGTTTAGATCAGAAGCTCACGGACATTCAAAACCTTAAAGTTGTGCGAAGTATAGCACTAGGGAAAAGCTCCGAAGTAAGCATGATTCATTTATCTTGAGGGGTACAGGTGGCAGTTGATCCAAGCGTTTGGGGAAATGAGCTTCGGGAGTTTCGAAGTGAGAAATGCATAAAAATTCTGAAGAGATGAAGCTCGAACTCCCAAAGCATCATGGACCATTGATCTCAAAATCAACAGGGAGTCATTGATCTTAGCGGTAGTACCTCCCAAAGTCCCGAAGTGGCCAAATTTCCGAAGTGGCTGAATTCCCGAAGTGTCGAAGCACATGGCAGAAGATCCTTCACTTCGGGGTTTTTTCCTCCGTGGGATTTTTCATGTTTCACTTTCAAAACACCTGAAGCCCAAAGGCCCGAAGTAAGTCTCAGTCGTCCAATTCCAAAAAGCCATGCATCTCCAGATCTAGAACTCTGAGTAAAAGCACAGAAGGCAGGCGAGGTTTGAGATTTGATTTTCTCGGAGCCCGGAGATCCAAAGGAGATCTCTTTCTTTGATCAAGAAGGGAGCAGAAGGGTCGTCGATCTGGTTGAAGGGGTCAAAGTCCCGAAGCAAGAGCAGAACCATTGATTCAAGAGGACACGCATCAATAGATCGTCAGCTCTGGGTAAAAGCATTGAAGGCAAGCGAGGTTTGATATTTGATTTTCCCGAAGTCCGAAGCCATGAAGGGATCTCAGTCGTCGATCTCTCGAGGCCACACATCATCAAATCCTTAACTCTGGATGTTTTTCTTCGAGGGAAAATAAATTCGAGTGTTGATTTTCCCGAAGCCCGGAGACCCAAAGGAGATCCCAGCCGTCAATTTAAGAGGATACGTGGTAGTGATCAGTATGGACATGTGGCGCACTCGTAAGTCGTGACACCAGGCACCTATTCGGCAATGACACAAGGCACTTAGTTCAGGCAGCAGTGGGCATATCATTCACTTATTTCTTAGTGACATGTGTCACTTCTCTTTCATGACACATCAACATGGTAACATTTGGCCTCAACATCAGATCATCCTCCTGGAGGTGTTATTGTTCAGCGCCAAAAGTAGTGCCCCACCCCAAGGCACACTTTTGGTAGATCCTAAAGTTGGTGGGCGAGTAAGCTTGGTGGTGGTGCCAAATCTAGCCGATGTGCCCAAATCTCAGATTGTGACCAGATCAACAGCCACAGTCTATTGCGGGGACGCAACATGCTCCAGCGATAATTTTCTTGAGCGGTCCCGCAATTGAAACCATGGTAAAGAGAAAGTTCCACGTGGCGAAAGGTGATGGATTGCGGGCCCAAAAGCAGCCTGAACCTAAACCACTTCTGAGCAGCCCCACAATCCATGCTCGTATAACATCCTATCCAAGAGCAATGCGTGGCTACCCCCTAAGCATTAAGTCACATTGAAATCTCGAGAAAAGGCAGTTAATGAAAATAGAGTTGGTGGTTGAAACCTCGGCTCACTCCATAAATGGAAGGCATGGAAGGCCAGACCGTGGGGACTGAACTGTCGGCCCATGGTACCCCTATGGGCATATTTTCCTGCAAAACCCATGATGATCTGAGCTCGCGTCTGACATAGGGTTTCACATTCAGTGTGACAAAAGAACTTGTCGACGCAAAGCTTTGACTGTTGTGACCAGGTCATACTCTTGGTAGTGGTGTATTGTTCTGAGTATAAATAGATAGTTTTAATATTTTGTTAAGGTCGTCAATTGGTTGAGTAGAGCTCCCTATTTTGTAATGTTTTGATGCCAAATTTGTTCTCTGGTTATGTATCGGATTTGAGACTTTCAGATTAATAGAAGTCAACCTCTTTTCATCTCTTTGTAAAAACTGTGCTAAAACACTTGGGCATGGAGGATCGAGTCGGGGGTTGTTATGCTGTTGTAATGTAGGTTTGATTGCAGCGGTATCGTGACCAGTTTTAGTCAGCTTCCTTGTGATCTTTTCCCCTCTTACACTGAATGGCTAAGGCATGGAGGATCCAGTCAAGTTGTTGTAGCTGCATGGTGATGTAGGTTTGATCATTGTGTTGTTGTGACTGTGTTGTTTGGACATATTTCAGTTTCTAAAGCTTGAGCTTAAGAGTGATCTTGAGTCTGAGATTTTCTTCTCCAAGTTGCTTGAAGGCCTGATGCCCATAACAGTCTTGTCCACCTTTCTTACTAAGTCTTCCCTCTGCTCACACTTAAACTCAATTCACTGACTGAAGTTAGTTGTGGCCCTCTCTTCCCTATGCATTTATTGTCCAGTTCTGTGTTGAACATCATTCATATATTGAGTTTTGTCCATTAACCTCCACTCATATAAAACCAACATCCACCAAAACCTCTGATGGGTACTGGGCTTATCCTCCCACAATCTGAGAGTGACTTTCAATGCTAACAGTGAGTACTTTCGAAATGGTTCAATCCATTACATATATACATTAAGCGTGTTTAATTGTTTGGATATATAAGATGATTTAGTTCCTTGCATTAAATTTAAATTGTTGTCAACGTAGTGTTTTGTAAATTTATTTAGTATTGTAAATAATATTATTTTTTATTGTGATTATTTTATTATTATTTACCAAGTGTATTTTTCTAGTTTAAAAGTACTTTTAGAATTAATGATGAAATCTATTTAGATTGAAAATATTTAATTAAAAAATTATGAATGAAATATTTCTTTTACTAAAATTAATTGTTGAGGACGTTTCCTTAACATCAATCACAATCATAAGCAAAAGTATAAGCATAAATGATTTAGAAAAACAATTTGTTATTAAGAAGACTTAAATTCTATTAAGGATAATAAAAACACTTACTTAATTCGGTAATAAACTTTATTTTTATTGTTGAAATCTAACACAAAATTTATCAATTCAGAACTCCACAATTTTCATCAATCTAAAATTCATCGAATTTTTGCACTATGAGATTATTCAAGATTGGAGAAAAACCTTGAAAACATTGTTCCATTATGCAAGAATGATTCTTGCATCATTGGAGAACTCTACTCATACTTAAATTTATATGCACTCTATGATTGAAAATAAATAATACAAGGTTAGCTTATTCACCACTTTCAAATGATAAGTAGACAAACTCCACATTTTCAACAAGGCAAAGTTATATCTTGATATATTGTTGTTTTTTTTTTTTTAATTTAAATGATTTGAATTTTCTTAAAATAAAATAAAACTATAAAAACAAAATTAAATTTCCTATCAAATATAATTTTCTACAATTTTTTTACAAAATTAAAAAAATAATTTAAAATAAAAATAAAAATTACATTTATCTATTCCTTAACTTACTTCTTAAATAAATGAATACTTTTCTATATATAACTTTCACATTCTAAAATTGATTAATAAACATTGCTTACCTCCCTAGATGGGGTGCTAGGGATGAAAGACACATTTGAGTTTGGATCATATGAACATGTGTCATGGCCATTGAATAGACAAGAGGCAGTTCAAGGTAATTGCATAATTAATCGACAACAAATGAATGGTGCTTAGGACAAAGGTGGTGAATGTGCCTTTAATTATCCATTATGGTAGGTACACACTCCTCCATCAACTCACTTCATCATGATCTTGACCATTTTGAGTTTGAATGATACCAAAGAGAGGCTAGTTCAGGGGGGATCACAACTCCCTTATTATGGAAGGATGACTTGTCTTAGTGGCATTATACTTCTTAGTGGTGTTCCCTGACTGTTGTGAACTCCCAACATGATAAAGGAGGTGATCCAGATGGATGTCGGTGGCCTCCCACCTATTCCAACTAGCTCATTTTTGCAATTTTCCAGTTTGGCAGTTTTTTCCCTAGTTTTCGGGTCCTTGACTTGCGAGGTCGTTTTGAGGCCCTAAACAACGTTTTTTAGGGCTCACCACAGTTAGAATGACCTTTCATTGATAGCATCAAAATGTGTAGTCCTCGGACAGACCAATGGGCTATCACATGCCTAAAACATAGATCGTATGAAAACATTACGACCCCAGGAAATTGATGTACTAACTTACCCAAATGGGGCCCACATGAATTTTGGTGCTTCATCTCCTAGGGTTAGGTTTTTTGGATGTCTAGGGTTTTTGAGATTCCTGTTTATTGTAAAAAGGCCTTCAGAGCCTCATTGTAATCATCTTCTTGTGAATGAGTGCAGCGGTCACATCTCTTCTCAGAGATAAGCCGCCACCATTCTAGCAAGCTTGTTTACGCTGCATTTTACAGTTTCATCTTATTTCCTTATTGAATAGAAACCAATTTTTCTGTATATCTGTTATTCTATGTTAAGCATATTTTGATAATAATCTGTATTCATTTTTTTATGCAAATATATTCTGGATCAGGAGGGGACTTGACTCCTCCATTGTAGACACTCTACTTTAGACACACGCAAGCCCCTTCATCTTCTAGTGGCTTTGACCTCCCTCATGTTTATCTTTGTCAACTTGGATTTGGCAATGCCACTTCGCCGAGGTTACCATTATAGATACCATCGAGGGAATCAAAATTGGGCCAACCTTTCCAACTCTCTAAATCCAAGTCCAAAACCTCTAAGCACGTCAATATAGTTGGATGCTCGGGCTACAACCGAGGAATTCACGGAGCTAACCCAACCTCATATTCATGAGGAAATGGAGAACGTTGAGGATGAAATCCACTTGGAGAGGAATCTCATCCATGACTGGGAAATTGGCGTGGAAATTGGTAGTTGGGTCTTGTTAGCACTAGAAGTCACCTCTGGATTGCATCGAAGGTAATCCCAATACCCATCAGGTTATATGTCACGGTTAATGGATTTAAAGAGGTCAAATGGGGCAGACTCAAGAGAATATCGTTTTAACTCTGAAAACTGGGGCATTATGCACAAGCAAATGAGGTCTTGATCAACTTCAGCCAGTAAGTTGTAGTAAGGGTGAGTAGGAGGAAGAAATTGAGGAGAAGATGTAAAGGTTTGCTCTAGACATCAGGTCTTCCAGCAACCTAAGGAGGAAAAACTCTGAAAACAAGATCCTCTTGAATTCTAAGTTTTAGGAAACTGAAGAGCGTTAAAATAGAACTGTGATAAAAAATACATCACAACACAGCCATACAATCCATGTGAATCCTTCAATCATGGACACTTCAGTATAAGAGGCAAACCAGATGGAAAAGGAAGATGACTTTCATTAAACAAGAAGTCTCATGTCAAATTACATAACTAGATAACCAGAGTGTTTCATTAAAATTTTACAATACGGRAGCCTAGATCAACCATCGACCATTACAAAATATAAAAAATACATACATTTTACTAAAAAATTCTCCCAGCAGAGGTGTGCTCAAGCTTCTCGTCCAATGCCATATGTCTGTGTCTTCTCAGTCAAACTTCGCATGCAGTCTCCTCTGCGCATGCCTTCCCTTGTCAGACACAAGCTCTTCTCTGCCAATTCTTTCTGTCTTTCCATTTAGACGGTGAGACGATGTCTTAATTGTCACCTCAGTTTCATGAACTTTCTACGTCAGGATCAGGACGAGCCGCACTCTGAAATTCACCATCTGGAGATTTGTTGGATGCTTGTAGGGAGGACTTGGCAGGAAGACACGGATGTTGATGATAGGGAGATGACGAGATGATTGGGACTGCGTGGGTGCCAAAATATCAAATCAGACCCCCAACTTAGGCTAAACACCATTTGTGGGTTTCTAAGCCCCTTTTCTCACATTTTGACCAAGGTGCCACTTCCTTAGGGAAAACAAACCCCCTTACAATAATATGTGTTAACATTAGGCTCCATGGGGGATAAAGTCCTCTCTGCAAGGCTCTAAGATATTCAGTAGTTCCACTCGCCTTCTGCATTGGGCTATGGAGTCAAGCTCAAAACATCCTGCTGAGGAAATACAGGCTGACAAGAACATTATTCTAAAAATGAAAGAAAAACACATGGGCTCCAAAGAATCTTATTTATGTACATCCTAGACTAATTAATTTTTACACAATCCTAGGTGAAAGAAAATTTCCACCATAGCCACTCAAGCAACTTCCTAGCTATGAATTTGTTTACTCTTCCAATGATTGATAACATAGAATGCAACCGTGACAGAAAAATGGTTGCATTCTTCAACTTTCCTCCTAATGATGAAGTCAAGATAAAGTTGGGCGGCTTCAGAACATGAAGGAAATACAACTCCATGTATTCCTTCACAGGCTCATAGGACAACCAACAAACTCCAAAAAATTTATAACAGGGAGCCTTCTCTGCTACACAGTTGCTCACACATTGTTGGATTTCTCTGGAAAGCTCAGGTGGGTGAGAGGTTGATGTAGGTTGACTGACCTCAGACGATGGTTGCCACTTACAGGCTCTGTACAAGAGATAAATTTCCCCTTCTTCTGCTCATTTTCTTCTTTCTCTGCTATGAAAACATCTGTTAGTTGAGAGCAAGAAGTCTCTTCATGTGTATCCAAGGATGGCTCTTTCTCTCTATCATGCTACTCTTGGTAGGAGATTTCGCTTTCATAAGAATATTGGCAACCTATGATTTCTGCTTCTGAATACTCTTTAGGGGTAGGTGAGCACATAACTCTTTTATCTTGCAAAGAGAAAAGAGAAATATCTTGATTCTTTTCTTCAACCATTTCTTCCTTTAAATCTGAGACGATAGGTGTACTAGGGGCGGAAAATAATTCATCCATAGTTACGCCATCATCAGCGTTATCATCAATCATATATAGAAGGACTTATTCTTGGGAAATAGAGAGAGAATAATTTTCACCTGTATTTGCAAAATACTCACTTTCATCCTTGCTTTATCTCTCAATCAGATCTTCATCAGACTCATCACACGAGGAACACTCTATTGTTTGCAGAATGTGGAGTGCAAACCTCTTACAACGGTCGTCAAAAATAAGATGAGTCGGGTAAATCTTCCCGTAACATGAATGAAAATCATCATGAAAATCCTTCAAACAATGAATACTAGCAATAGGGAGAGATAGACACCATCCAAGACCATCTTCTTCTAAAGAAAAATTGAACATCTTGATCCAGACATCCTCGTGAAAGAATCCATGTTCAAGCATGCATACATGAAATTTTAATAAGTGCTCATAGGGATGGTTATGCTTGCTTCCTCTGAATCTCGGAAGATAATCATCCCATTCATTTATAGCCAACACTGGATGTGGATAACCAGATATGGCTGAGAAATTGAAAGGGGAAAAATTTTGAGCCAAGATAGCCAGGAGATGTGGCTCCTCCTTTTATCCTTCATGTCTCTCCCCAGGATCAGTTTCACAATCACTATAAAAAGGAACCATGGAATAGCTCTGCTCTTCGTCGTCTTCACTGGGATATCCGTCAAAAGATGTTTATTCTTGGTTAGTATCCCAAATCAGTTCTTCATCATAAGAAGGGCTACCAAGAACATCTGTTTCCAGAACCGGAATATCCTCTGCATTTTCTTCATACGAGCGGCGGGCAAAATCTGCCTTTAATTCCTCTATACTTGTAGAAAGTGATTGTATTAGATCCACCCTCATCCTCATAGCTTTCGCAAGAATGAACTATGTCTTGAACACCATCTCTATACTCCTCACAACAAATATGACAGATTAACTCAGAGGAATAATACTTTTGACAATGCCTATTGAATGATGCATGGAATTCCCTTAGGGAGGAAATACTAGCAGGGGGTAAGGAATGATACCATTCACGAGCATCCCCTGCTAACAAGAACATGAACATTTTTAATAATACATCCTCATGATGTATCTCCCACTGATGCATGAGTTCATGAAACTCGCGAAGATGTTGATC
>JASDQU010372498.1:5462-62055 GCA_032191745.1 Picea mariana
ATAAGGAAACTTGGTTGATAATGAAAAAATGGATATTAAATAACGAGCATGTAGAGAGCAGATTGGTAATTTGCATATGTAGGAATCCAATAGAAATTATAGGTTACAGCTATATGGACAGAAATAAAGAACCCATCCACTGCCTTGGACCGTCTAATTACTAGCGCTATATATAGTTGGTGATATCTAATTAGTACAGTTGTTTGACTTGCCTCAAACTTGGCAAATACAGAGCTGGTGCTATCTAATTAGCACAGTAGTTGGACTTGCTTGAAACGTGGCAAATGCAGAGCTGGTGCTATCTAATTAGCACAGTAGTTCGATTTGCCTGAAACTTGGCAAAAGTCTGAAAACACAAATATATTATATGTAACATATTCAAGTTTCAAAAGAGCAAGAGACTTTTTGGCAAGTTTTTTGATTGAATTTTGGAATTTGGACCTGGTCCAAGTAAGTTTTTGATTAGTAAATTGCTGTGTGTTAAGGAGTATAGATGCTCCCACAGAGGAGTATTTATCGAGGCAAATTTGTTTTGCACCTGATGTTCATTCAACCAACCATGAATTATTGTAACTCGGCACAAAGCTCATTAGGGAATCTTGGTCAAGTACAGCATCTCCAACTATGAGATATTACAATGCAGCACAGCTTGTATGGGGAAACTCTAATAGGAAGCTTGATGAACTACATTGTGTTCGTTGGATTCTGAAAATTCATCATCATAAACGGTCCAACTACCACTAACATACAAACTAATATACAAGTATTGATTAAATTATTAATGTTTATATTTTTTTAATTTATTATTTTTTTATAATAAATTTAATTTTTATTAGAAAAATAATAAATTTCAATTTTTAAAACATTTATGTATTAATTAAAATATTAATATTATATATGTATAAAATGTTTGATATTTATATTTTAATTTTATTAAAAAAATTATAAATAAAAATGTGTAACTCTCTATAAGGGAATTAAGAGAATTTCCTTTTTAGGTAAGGATGTATAAGAAGTTTTTAAAGTTAGAATAGGTGTAATTGAAAAATCTTTTACATAATTAACAACATGTATTTGCTTATAAAAGATAATAATTTCAAATCCAGAGGATAAGATATGTACACCTTTATAACATGACTTAACCTTATTTGAAGATACAATAATTCTTTCTTTCTAGTAGCTCATTAAATTAAATAATTCTTTCTTTTCGAGTAGCTCATTAAATTAAAGCATTGACATTGGTATAGGCATAGAAGATTTCAGTGGTTATGAAATCAGAGAGGCAGTTATAGGAGTTGATAATAAGGCACAGATTTGGGGCTTTTTTGATGGCTCAAGTCAGAATAATAGTTGTGTAGGGTGGGTTTTATGTCTTTGCAAATCATTTTATTAGAATGAAGGTAGCTCCAGGTAAGGGTTCCCTTAAAAAATTATGCTGAACTGACGGTTCTCAGATTTTTCATCAAACCTTACATGTACATGGAGATTTGATGTTAATGATCAACTGGATGTTGGGGAGCAGAAATCTGAAATTAGAGAGGCAGTTACAGGAGTTAATAATAAGCAAGGCATAGGTTCGGGGCCCTTTTTGATGGTCAAATCAGAATAATAGAATGAAGGTAGCCCTTGGCAAGGGTTCAAACAATTATACTGAACTAATGGCTCTCAGATTTTTATCAAAATAACTATGGAAAAATCTTCTGGTAATCAAAATAGCTATGGAAAAATCTTTAAAGACCTTTCTGGGACATGGAGATTCGATATTAATGATCAACTGGCTGAAGGGGACGGGATAGCAGCTTAATATTCATCTAAAATCTCTTGAGGAGCAGAAAAAGGCTTCAGTTTGCAACTTTGACTCGATTTCATTCGATTATGTCTTCAGAGAACTGAACGCTGAGGCAGATAGACTTTCAAAAAAAAGGCACCGGGTTCCAGAAGGAAGAGTTGTGTTCGAAGAGTTCCGAGAAGGAGAGGCCTCAGCTTACGAGGACCATTACTGTTGATGCAAAATCAATTGTGCCCTACAGAAGAAGCTGGAGTTTTTATATTTATTTTGATTTAGGGTTTTAGATAGTAACCTGGTTTTTTTAAGCCCTGGTTAATGTAACTGATGGCGGATATTTAGTTCATCGGGGTTCTGTTTATGTATTTAAACTAGTTGAATAGATACACTTAAGACAGATATGAACATAAATGCAGTGATGATTTGTTCAGTTGTCTTTTCGGATAGTAATAGGTTTTGAAGATCTTGATCTTGAGTAGGTTTTCAAGTTTGATAAGTGTGTTGCACTGGTTTTTGGGATGGGGGACGTCTCTCTGGTTTTTTCACTGGTGTTTGGGACCAACAATTATATATATATATATATATATATATATATTTTAGAATTTATTATAAACATTTGTAATTGCTTGTATGTAGAATAAGTTATATAATATAGTATTATGTACAACTTTTATATTTCTCAGTTCTGAAAAAACTTGGGTAATTTAAAAAAATGTAGAGTGACATTTTATTATTGGCCCCTAAGCATGAGCAAAATGCGGTTTAGCTATAGGAAACTTAAGTGTAACTATTTTCAGCTTGCAAGAAGGTCCATGAAGGGTCTATGAGACAAAGAATTGTCTCTATAGCGGTGTTTCTTCCTCATATTTTTTGTTAAGGATGATTATGTAGTTGTAACAGTTTGTAAGCATAATAGGCTATACCATATAGTATTATGCACAATCCTTATACTTGCCAGTTTTGAGAAAGCTTGGGTAATTTAAAAAAAATGCAGAGTGACATTCTATTATTGGCCCCTAAGCATGAACAAAATGCAGTTTAGCTATAGGAAACTCAAGTGCAACTTTTTCAGCTTGCAAGAAGGTCCATGAAGGGTCTATGAGACAAAGAATTGTCTCTATAACACGTTTCTTCCTCATATTTTTTTGTTAACGATGATTGTTAAAATTTAAAAGGGCATTCCCTTCTCAATAGGTTTCTGTAGGTTTTTACAGTTGTGTTGAAAACCACTACAAACTATCAAATTGTTTTCACAATGCTTGAGGTTGGGATGGTGGAAGAATTAGATTTGAATAACTCCTGGCAATATATATACAATATGTAAAAGCTGAGATGACTCCCAAAATGAGAAGAACAAGAGCAATAACCACAAGGATTAACCCTTTGAAATGTTGCATTTCCTGGGATTTTTTGACATGGAGGTTTTGCTTGTAGTAATGTTGTTGCTGAAAAGACAATAGTTAAATAACTGGAAATCCAAATCTAAACACATCATACAAAACCCATGTTTTGAGTTGCAACTTGTACAACAGATTTAAATTAATGTAATACAAACGTCCTTGAAATCTACCCGGAATATCTTGGTGATGACCAACAAGTCCCCATTTCGGGAGGTTTGCTAGGGTTCCCCAAGTCCCCAAACACCAAAACAATGGGTACTCGGTTTTTAGGGGGCTTCCAGGAAAACATAGACTATAACACATTCACAAGGATGATTTTTTATTTATAAAATTAAAAAAATCTAAAATATTATGAATTAGATATTCTATTCTATTAATTATAAAAACTATTTATCAAATTGTGAACGAAAAGATCATTTGTTATGAGGAGTTAACTCTCTATGGCTTGGGGTAAAACCACAACAGACAGAATGACACCCAAAAATCAACTCTAATCTCAAATATGCTAGACAAATCGAAATGCCAACAAAAGAAATGCTAGAAGCTTACTTCTTCCGGACGTCCGTAGGAGACTGCTGTTGAGCTCGCAATCCAATGCTTGATACTTGCAACTTGTCCTCAACATCCAAGATTCACAAGCATATGGAAAATATATAAAATGTTAGCATATAAACTAGCATAATCCATTAACATGTTTAACAAATTTACCCATGGAAATTAATATAAGTATTTGCAACATATAATTGGACGAGAAAATATTATTTCTATTAATGTAATCAGCAAAAGTACATAGGTGACAAACTTCTATATCGACACTCTTCGGAACCGAGAAACTAAGTCCCTCCACCTAGGTCGTTACCACTTCAATCCTCCACAAAGGCAAGCTCAAAAATTCTAGGATTAATTGGGTTCCTCCTTCACAGGATAGGAAGAGCTTGGGGGCTGAACATAAGAGAAGTTCAGACTTAAAGGATAAAGGGATGCAGACTCAACATGAAGTTTCTCCAGAGTGTATTTGCTCTTAATATTTTTCTCTCTTTTCAAGGCTTGTATATGGCTCAATTTATAGCCTCCAAATGGAATTGAAGGGTCGAATCAGAGCATTTCCAGTATATGGAAGGCCAAGGATTATGGATCCCATGACTTGGCATGGAAAACCTGAAATGTTTTTAAATTTGAGCACAAAACCCAATGTATGCGGGTTGTAATGGAGCAACACGCTTATACACGAGTTGTCTAACTATAGCCCGCGTATATGCACACAAATTTGAATTTTTGACTTTTTATTGAGCAAAATGGGGAAATTAAGTCTACAAAGGGAAAGGGAATGATCAGGGGATCAAATTTTGCTCAAAAATTCAAAGTGCTCGGAATTGCTTCAAATCGAACGAGAGCGTAGGCCTCGTCGTTACGAACCCAACGCAACTCGTTTGGGTTCAAACGGATGTCGGGAGCGAAAGATATCGTGTTCTGTTCAAAATGACAAACAGGCAAAAAAAAAAGGGTGCTGACTGTACAGTCCGTACAGTCCGTACGGATGCTGACGTGGCAGGCCGTACGACACGTGGCGGGCAGCTATTTGCATAGTTGGCAGGTGACATGGCTTATTTGCAGTGAATGGAATGGCGACACGTCGCCCAATCAATGGCCACCACGTGTCCCCTATTTATTGGTTTAAAATTTATTTGGAGTCCACCGGAATCGACCCCGTGACCTCCACCCGCATGCAAAGCTTTGGCAAAGATCACCAACCAACGCGCCACCATAGTGTTTCTTAACACTATATGGTGCGCATTACATTTGAATTGACATATTGTATGTATGGGCGGGGGGTTGCGCTAGGGCCTAGCCCCAGCCCGTGATTATGTGTATTGTAATATGGCCACGGTTTAAACCCTTTGCGTGCACATTTAAAACTATACCCCAGTCACATGTTGTGTTGTAATATGACCACAGGCGCGGGCATATGTTTTAACATAGCCCTTTTGCTATGGTCGCGGTCACATGTTTGTTGCCATATGACCATTAAACGCACGCGCGGGTATGCGTTGGTTTGAATTCGGTTCAATGGTTATGGCCCTTACTTTTAAACGCATGACCACATGGGTCATATGACCTTGCCCTTAGCGGTTAGGAGCTAGGTGCGCCCATAACCGTCCTACAGTTTGCACGGTTCGCGCGGTTGCGCCCGATGCCAAGTTTTTACGCTTTAAAATGCGTGTGGGCTAGGTTGAGCCAACAAGGGTGCATTTTGTAGATGCAGAGACAACAAGCTTGAAGGGGGGACTTCTAGGAAGCCTATCTTCTTCAATTTTTGGCCAAACGAGGTGCCGAAAAAGCCCAGCTAGGGGTTTTTGAACGTTCTGAAGTCATTGGAGCAGTCTATTTGGCATTTTGAGCATTGTAAAGCACATTTTTGAGCACTTTGAGCAAATAATACAAATGATCCATTGGAAACTGGACCAAGAGATGTAGCCCAAGAGAGGGGTGAACTCCTTTATCATTTGTTGTGTTATGTGTTTTCTGTTCACTGTTTTTGCTGTTGTTTATATGCATCTTGAATGAGTAAATCCTATTAAAGTTGTGTTGCAAAGTTGATCCATTTGCATTTTAACACATAAATTTAACTTGCAAATATTTTCAAGAATACAAGTCTTTTTCATTTTTAGATCAAGTTAGGCCATCAGAGCATGATGCATGGAGTGTGGAAAAAATTGCTATAACATATGCCCCCTAATGTGTGAGGTCAGAGGAGCAATCACTATGACTGAAATACATTATAATTCCCAGAAGTGTAGTGAGGACGCAACTGGAGTAACTAGTCACCGACGAGAATATTACAATTCATATTGACTCTGTACACATGGATGCCAATCTAGAGTACACTGCAGATCCATGTGGATATACAATAAATAATTGTTCATGACCATGAATAGGCAATACAAAGTAGGCATATGCCATAGGTGGTCATAGTCACGAACAAGACACAATGGAGTCCAGTCTCAAAATCTACTAAAGATATCTGCATATAATGTAGTACAATATGATCTTCTATGATCATTGAAGTCATACAGGTGCTGGTACGATGAAAGACAACAACAACTATGGGGTGTTGCTACTGTGAACTGGAGGTCTTCTACACTATCCGTTGATGGTGCAAGTCTACATCGTGTGAATAAAGGAGTCGAAGTCGAACACAATGAGGCTTTGTTTGATTACCGATCATTGAGGTATACCGTTAACAAATGTGAGACAACCCACCAATAATGAAAGTAGGTGTCAAGGCACCGAGTACATTCAACAAGTGTAAATAAAGGTGTTGAGGTTGAACACTTGAAGAATCCATTGATCATGAGACATTGATGTATTCCCAACTGTCGATGGCGGGAGAACTTGCCACTGATGACTGCAAGCCTCTAGGTACTCTTATGACTCTAGATCTCGATTCCATAATAGATGAGCTGAAGTCGATGGAATGAGTCCCGCTGAAGGAAGAGCATTAAGACATCTCTCATCATCCAACACGAGGTACAAAGCAATAGCTTAATGATTAAGAAGAAATTGGACGAATAGGGCATGCACGAACCGACGACCATGTGTGTCTCTCGCGTGCACTAGATGCAAGTAGTACATGAAAGAGACCCTCTTAATAGCAACCAATAATGAAAATTGTTGACAAAGGCGAGGAAACCACCAATAGGGTCTAATTGAATCTAAGACACTGCATGAATCCCAATGTGTGAATAGATTTATTTTCGTCGAACAGAAGGGAACCCCTAGTCAACGACCAATGAGGAGATGCCATCTATTGGATTCAAGGTCATCTATCGATGATGAAAGTAGGTCAAGGGTGCAAGGTAGGACAACAACTTCATGTGATTCTGAGATTCACTTACAAAGGGATGGCCTACATTCAAAGTCAAGAATTTCGAGGAATGGATGATATAGGTTTGGACTTCCTTTGAACAAGAGCATGAGATAGATGGATAACTCAGGCATCATAGACTCAAGCCTGAACATTGACAAAAGTTTGTGAGGCATGAGGCATCAACAAAATCTCCATAGGAACTGGAAGAATAACCAGTCGGAGGAGTAAACTCTAAGTAACGAGTTCAACTTCCTAAGGCCATACTAAACCCAAATCTGTGATGAATGGACTAAAAAATTTGTGCTTTGATAAAAGGCGACACGACTACTGTCGTTAGAAGATATTACTCTTTCCTCACCCGTCTTTTTTGTTTTTCAATTTTTTTTTTGTCTTTTTCATATTATTAAAGCTTGAAAAAGAATAAAAGAGTGCTATAGTACAATGGAGGAAACGAGTGTCGTGGTTAAGCAAACTAGTTTCTGAGTGCAAGGAACATACCTATGCTCAATATAAGGAAAACATGTGCAGGATAAGGACACTCGGGGAAAGTTTCCTCTAGGGTTAAGGTGTTGAGTCACAAAGGCATAAATTGCAAGGCTAGGAACTTATAGGAATGCAAAAGAAAGTGGTTCAACAATGGCATGTTTAAGCCGACATGAGGCCTAAAAGCGTGCACAATCAATATGTGATGCAGTTACAACTCAACCTCATTTTGAAAACCCCATAAATAAGCTTTCAATGGTATCCTTTTTCGTAAATTTAGTCTCCCAAACCCAAAAAAGTGTAAAAAAATGCTAAGGAGAACTCTTCTAGCCAATGGTGACAAGAGTATACCTTTTTCATAATTAGTCCACTCGGTCCGAAAAAGGGGTAAAATTGCACTGAATAAACATCCTTTCAAAGCCAATTAATGAGTGTGAAAGAGACAAGCTAACTCAACAATCTTTTCATGTTTAAGGAGTCTTGAAAAGAGCTTAACTAAGACTCTAGGAAGTCCCATAGGTAGTGGCCAGAATGAGATTGAGTAAGAAGAGTGAGGTTCGAACACAAATTCATAGCGGGGCTACAAGGGACTCCCGAGCCTAATAGAAAATTATAGCATGGGCGCCAAAATGCAAAGGGGAGCTAAAATAGGACGCCCATGGAAAGTAGGCTCTACCACGTGAATTACAACAATTCTAAACAATAGAGAAGGTTCTGTGTTGCAAATCAGTGGGGTTGATCCTAAGGAAAAATGATATAAGAAACGGATGATGCAAAAATGCATGGAGGGGAAAATCTAACCTATATGCTATTTTCGAGATCATGACCTGTCACAAAAAATCGACATAAAGAAATGTACCAAAGAAAATGTCTCCAAAGCCCTATATATAAGACCAAAAATACTAACCCAGAAGTTAATAAGTCCAATAGAGAAGCCTCTGATAAAACATGTGTTAAGGGATACAGAACTTGAAAATAAGAAAACCTAAAAGTATAATATGTACAGAGTACCGCACAACCTTGCGACTTATGCATAGTAGTTCTCCAGGGAGAACCTGTTGCTAGGCCCATGCCTAGGGCTTCTTTGGTAATCAACTTGTAAAGTTTCCAGTTCACTAAGAGGTCGAAAATCCAAAATCATAGCTTCAAGGATAGCCTCATCTAAAGGCAACTCAACATCCATGAAATCTGGGCTTGACAACTCACACATACCAAGGCTCGAGGTCTCACAAACTACAAGATCAGACTCAAGAGGAAACACCAGATCACTCGAGCCCATAGGGGGAGGTTAGGGCTTCCGTGCAGGTCTTCTGTCCTGACAGACAAGGAAGAAAAAAGAAAGAATAACATAAACAACAAATATCGTGGAGGTGGAGGATGCTACAATGTCGGAGACTGAATCCATCAGTACAACAAGGGTAGAAGAGGAAAAATTCACCGCAGAAGAAATGGAAGTGGATCAGAGCACATGACAACGAAAATTGGAAAACCCTAACGGTGGGGAAAACCCTAATTCAGAAAACTCTGCAGGAGCGAAGGAGATGGAAAAACAGAGTGAGGGGACCCCTAAACAAGAATTCAACACAGAAGAATTCCTAGTTGAACACATTATAGACCAATAGGAAATAGAGGGAAAATAAGAAGAAGAAGCTGAGACAAGAATTGCAGAAGAAAACCCAGCCACGGGCCAGAAAAGGAAAACACAAGGTGTGGAGATCATGCAACCTCACATCCCAGATGTCGTAATTACAGTTGACTACATGCTAGGAAAAGTATCAAAATTAAAGTATGCAGATCATGACATAATAGACACAACAAAGTTTTCTGACCTTGCACAAGAAATCTATTTAGAGAAAAAGGAGGAGGCAAGACCCTCGGGCAAGCCAATTTTGGAGCCCACGCAGTGGATCACAAGAGTATATAATTCAGGCATTATGAATTTGCTATAAATACCACATTTTGGGCTCGATAAGGACGTCGGAAACTATGTGAAACAACTGCTGGAAAGGGTACATGGAGGTATCTTTTGGATGGATAGGCCCATCCATATAGATTTATAACTCATAGAAAAAATCAAAGGGTTACCAACTAGCGGTGTAAAACTAGAGGACTACTTGGAGAACATAGCAAGGGACAAGGAGATTGCAGAAGAGGTTAAAGCACAGTTTGGGACAGACAGGGGAAACATGGGCATAGTGATAAAGGACATCAATGATCTTGTGATGAGGTTTTCCACAAATCTTATGGCTCGCAAACTCTTGAGGAAGTGTAGAAAGGAAGAGGCCCCAACAAGAGTCATAGAAGCAACTACGTAGTGCACAAAGGGTATAGTATTCAACTAGGAGCCCTATTTATTGAACCAATTTTTGATAGACTGTAGGGATCCATAGGATAATGGAAAAAAAAATCCATTACTATTTGATGTTGATATTGGTAGCCTTGGCAGGATGGAAGGAACCCAAATTCACATCCTTTCTAGAAATAAGAGGGAAATGACATGCAACACAGTATACAACCTTATGGCAGGGAAAATATGATAAGAACAAACAATCAAACAACGCAGTTTTTGCAATGTTCCTAGAATATATGCAACAAAAGACAACCAACGTGTGGAGGATTGCAATTGAAGTATTCATGACACCACATGTGGATTTAGGCCAAAAGAGATCCAAAGAAGAAGTTGCTAGAAATGAGGTACTGCACAACACGCGAGGAAGTAGAATGGACAGTGAAGGACTGGCCTGTGTAGTGGAAAGTCCCAGTAGAATAGAAGAAAGGGACAAATCCTAAGGAACAAGCAGAGGAAGGCCCATCAAGGAAGACAGTCATTCCAACAAAAAATTCAAGGAAGGTCGCAGAGCGTAGTCAAACCTCGGGGAGTAGCACAAGAATCAAGAACCCTAGGAAGAAAGACATCGTGTCAAGGGAAAAAGTGAAAGGAGGTGGAGAGCAGGTAAAGGGAGATAGATATATGAAAAAGGAAGAAAATGATGACCAGACAAAGAAGAATAAAACTGAGGCACATACGTCAACCCCAACCAAGAAGAGGATTGGAACACAGGAGGGAGATATAAGGAAGAAAATGAAGTACCAAAAGAATCCCCCAGTACTCACTATCATAGAAGACGATGCAAAATTCATCGCATGCAAAGTCCAATATAGAGGGGAGAATGCAATACTTGTAGCATAAGTACAAAGAGAAGAAATTATGGAGAAGTTAGTAGAAGTACATGACATTCTTCAAAGGTTGCAGAGAAGCACAGTGCATCATCCTACAACACAGCAGAAAGAAAAAGCACAAGAAGCACATGTACATAAAGAACAGGAAGAGATAGTATAGGAAATAGTAAAGGTTAGTGACAGGTTTAAGGTCACGAAGGACATGTTGGAAGTAGATGAGAACACAACACATAAATAGGTGAAGGACCTAGAACATCTCGAGTTGGTTCTGACACACATACCCAGAAAGGCGTTATATGGGTTACAAGCGAGCGTGATGCAGGAAGTTCAGTCTAGAGCTAGGGTGGATGCCACCAACCTAGAGATCGACAGGGAGGTTAAGGAGATATTGTAGGTAAATTGTGAACAAATAACACTAGAGAAGGAGGAGGAGAAACAACTCGTAGACAAACTAGAGAAGAAACTCGCAGAAGTGTACAACAACATACCAGGCTGCGCGCAGGAACTCGAAGTCACAACAAAAGAAAATATACAAAATATTGTGCAGACAATGGAGAGATATAAGCAGGAGATAACAAAATTAATAGAAAAATTGACTCCAAGCACTCCCTAAGAAGTGAGGGAACTGAGAGAGCAAGAGGATACCATGCACGTAGATGGCATACTGCAGGAAGAAAAAGAAGTTGTGGAATTGTATGACAAGAATGTGCACATTTGGACCGGCGCGGAAGAATATGAGAGGATCCAACAGATGGAGGAGAGAGAAGAGAAGTTGAACATTGCAGTTTAGGATTTGAAGAAACAACATAAGACAATGGAAATATCTTTGAGATTGAGGGATGTGCAGGAGATGAAAAACTTGCAAGCATAGGTAAAGGCTACACAAGAGGAGAAAAAAGCACGACAGGCTCATTGGATCCCCTACAAGAACAAGCAGTACAAATGATAACAACGATGGAAATGGAGAAATCCATCATGGAACATGCACATGTAGAAAGTAGGGAAGTGTTGAAAGAGCACATGATAGCGCAAGATGTAGAGATACTAGTAGAAAAGAGTGCGCGGGAAAAGGAGAAATTGACAGATTTGGCAAAGAAGTTTCATGCACTGGAGGTAGCATTGCAGCAAGTGAACTAAGTGGATCGGGATGAGCCATATGTTAGTGTTGGGGGCCTGTTGGAGCATGCATTTTTGGGAGAAAGCGTAGTAAGCAAGGAAACATGGACCAAAGGAAACAACATGTGCCGGAAAAGAAGGAAGACCAGCGCGTCAAAGGGCAAATGAAGCAACACTCGATAGGATTTGCGGAAATCCAACGCATATGTGGACAAACCTAGCCATGTTAGGGTTGGGGTTTTGGAGTCATGATGTAAGGGTTTTAACACATTTTGTAGTATAAATAAGATGTATGAGGTAGATTGAAGGATCATTCTTATCTTTTGTGTGGTATCTTTTTGGTGTCCTTGGGAGAGAGAGTATCATACTTTGCGTTAGAGTTTGTATTTTGATGAGAGTTGTGGAGCTCAGATGGAGTTGATGTAACTGATGGTCAGTTCGCAAGATGCAGATCTTGGTGTGACGTTGATCCGCCTCACCACTATTCACATGATGTAATGCGCACAACGTTATTTTGATGAAGAAGAAGAAATAAAAAGAAGATCTTTGTGGACATATCCCCAGGGGGGTGAACCATGGTAAAACCTCATGTTGCAATTTGTCTGAATGTCTTTGTTATTACGGTTAAATGGTTAGATGAATAAATGGTTTTAATTACAACACGCACTAGAATATGTATGCAAAATGAATATTATGAATGAATGAAATAGTAGATTTGATGAATGGTATGATAAAATGCATGTCTCCATAGAACAATAGTAAGAAGAACACCCCCAATTTCTTCCATGATTGCAGACATTTGCGTCATGTAGTCACGCATAAACCATCTCGGGTGATACTGCGTTGTGCACTCTATGCACGATGTAGCCTTCTGGTTTACTAGAAGGGTCAATGGTGAAAAGGGTTTTGTTGGAGAACTAAGGTAGAACCCAGGTCAACCCATACGTACAACGGTGTCTAGGGCCAATGGGTTATTTTTCTATCTAGAGATAGTTTGAGAAAATTTTAAGGGTAGATTATGCAAGGAAAGGAAGCTACTGGAGGTTTTAGAAGATCAACCTGCTAGGAAAGGTAGATGTTGGTGTTCTGTGAACAAGAAGAGGGTAGCCACAACCTATTTAGAGACTCGGCTTGGAAGGAAGAGGGTAGCCACAAAATTTTGGAGGATCGATTTGCAACAGAAGTGTTGGTGTGCATTGGGAAGACCTAAGGTTCAACATTAAATCACCAAAAAACCCTAAAGATACCGACCCTTTCAGCATCACCCGGAAGCAAGTGAAGTCTCACCCAAGGTATCTATGGGGACTGTAGGAACCGGGTTTGTGTAGTCATGGGTGAATGGAATACATTCATCATATTCATCATACTTAACATTCATTCATTCTACTTTATCATATGCACGAAGAACCATCCAAACAGACAACAGATTCATATTAACCATTCATACATCATATGTGCACCATAAAAAAAACTGAAAAATAAACACATCACAACACAATATGCACCATAACAAAAATATTTAACGTGGTTCACACAATATGGGATACATCCATAATGACGGGATTATCATATTATTATTCATAATTCTTCCTTACAAAAGGTGTGTACTATGCTCATACACGATATCTTAGTTATAACCCAGCATTCCCTTGTCGTTTCCGCCTATAGTGCACACTGAGCTCTCGACAAATATTCACTTATCCATAAAATAATCCGTGTAAGAACTACATATCATAGTCAATTCTCCACTACTCAATAACGAATCATGAACTAACGAACCACCTGTATCCCAAAAACCAATTACATATTTATACTTTTACATTAGGGCTTAGCCCATTACAATGTGGAAAAAATGTCTAACTGCTTCTAACTAACTTCCACCTATCATGTGCGTTGATTCTTGAAAATGTGCTAACTACCCTCCTTTCTTTTGTGTGCACTGCTCCTTAGTCAACTTGTCACACGGTTTTCTCCTACGCGATTCCCAAAATTTGTCCCAAAATGACCTTCTTCAACATGCCCCCAACACTCGCCTGTGGCTCATCCCGAGCCACTTCAGTCCTGCTTCCACATCTCCATGAGCTTCTGGAATGTTTCTCTTGCAGTCACAACCTTTTCCTTTACTTGTGTTTCCTACTGCAAAATTTCCTTTGTCGTCTCTACAGTAATTTGGGTATTCAACTTCTCTTCACTCTCTTGTACATCTTGCTTCACAATGCCTTGCGCAACTACAAGTTCCCCTGCTCCCTGGAACACTTCCTCCTGCAACATCTCGATATTATATGCGCTATCCTGTTTTTATTCTCTCAACTGGATCATGTCTAAGTATAACTGCCTATTCTCCGCGATTGCAGTCATCTTTTTTGTTGGTGGTAGAGTGCTCATCGTATCCTTAAACTTTTGTGCCTTATCTAAGCAACCTGCAACTTCTGCCCTATTCCTTGCAACTCGACATCTTCTGTTATCCATGTACATACTTGTGAGATTTCTTCATATAATTTGGTACACTCCTCCAAACTCTTGATGCTTTCCACTGTTTTTTTTGTTGTCTTCTCCCTTTTATCCCTTTCCTCAGGTGAAGTGGTTGTCATAGTGCGTGATTCTAAATCTATGATATTCACACAAAATACCTAAATGGATTCACTGATCTTTGACACTTTATCTTCTAATAGAGCATCTACTTCCATTGAGACATCAATGATGTCGTTATACATCTTTTGAATTTCTTGTTGTATCCTTTCTGCTTTCTATTCATCCTTGTCCCTCTCCAAAATAAATTTTCTATATTCTATGTACAATGTTACTTTATCATTTGTCACTTTAGTCAACTCCATCTATGTCGAATATGCGTGCAAATTTGTCTCCTGCATAACACTTGTCTGCAAACCCTTTAATACAATCATTGGAAACTACGACAAGACTAATTTGATATGAATTACAGCTTGTTCTTGCTCATGCATCTTCATCAAGGGGAACTCTATAACCCCTTGTGATATCTTTATCAAGTGATGCTTTGTTGATACTTCTGATGGGTGTGAGGTTGTCGATCCTGCTTCTATCATCTTCACCGTACTCTTCGTCTTCTCTTCCTATATCCTTTTCTCTGGTGATAACTTAGCTACTTCAAAAATATGATGCAATGAAGCTATATGTTCCTGGAAATATGTTTGTATCTCTTCTTGTTTTTGCACTGCGTGTTTAAATGCTTCATTGATCACTTCATTCACTTGATCGCATGTCTTCTCTAATTCATCTTATGTCTGGGCCTAGGTGGCCACTTCCTTGAATGATTTTCTCTTCTTTCGTTGCTATATTGATTTCCCCTCATCATGTTCTTTCCTCTTCTCTCCAGGGTGCGGTACTATCTTCTGTGTTTCTCCTACACCGTTTCCTTCTCCTTCTCCTCCTTCTTCTCCTTATTTTTTTGGATCATTCTTTGATGGTTATGTTTATAGTTGTTCTGTTTCTAGTACTGGGGTTTTCCATTATTCTTCCCAATATTCCACAATCTGTCCAACCTCGTATTCTATCAACTTGTATCTGCTTGGCAACCACTGCTAATATGGGTCCCTATTGGCTTGAATATACACGTGGTGTCTTCCTGCTTTAAAATGTGCAATCCCCTTGTAAGATTCCACTACTTACGGTAGTATACACAATGTGTCTTGAATGCTCTATCGAATTGCCTTTTTTTAAACATAGAACATAATGTTATTATCTAACTGCCTTTCCTTGTGTGCATTTTTCCACAAGTTCACCTATATCGCTGCCAAACATGGTTTCTTCACAACTCCCAGAAATTGAGTATCTTATGGCTCCCTCCAAGCCACTAATGCAATCATTATCAACAACCATGCATAATGGAATCATGTGCCCTTTTCTTGTGCCTCCCTACAATCCATGAAAAAATGGTTTAATAGGAACGTCACCCAGTTCATTTGTACTCCCGTGACACATTTCTCAGTTATTGCTATTACACCTGCTGGTACTTGATCTTTGTGACATTTCCTCAACAACTTGCAAACCATCACCTGCATCGTGAACCTGACTGTATTGTCATTGATACTTGCAACATCCAAACCGTGTGCTCCTCTGAATGTGTCAAATTTGTCCTTCATTCTTTCTACCAGTGATTTCTCCTTCGACTTATCCATGAATAATGGCAGTGGGTCTTCCCCTGCCGATGGTAACTGTTGGCACAGGGGCATACCCAGGGTTCAACGCTACAACAACACACCAACAAAGCCCTAACTACCGACCCTTTCGGCGACACCTGCAAAGCAGATGAAGTCTCACCCGAGGTAGAGGCAGGGGTGGTTGCAAGACTCAAGTGTTTGCAACCTTAGCGGGGACACAGATATGTGATTGTACTACTTAAGAAGGCACTTAGCACCGTCAGTTCCTCAATATATAATCGTTAATCACTTCGCCGATAAAATAGGGTTTCAAAGTATTCACACTAATCTACTATATTTAAGCACTTAACATCAATAGTTAGGTCAAATCTAGCAGATCAAGCACTCAACACATTCATATAGATCAGATCTAGCATTCTTATACATCATTAGCACTAAGCATAAGAAAATCTATCTAATAATCTTAAAGAACTTAGCAAAAGAAGATATAAACACATTAAGACAAGCACAATGCAAGACAACACAACGTTTACATGGTTCACCCCCACCTTGGTGCTACGTCCACCAAGTCTTCTTCTTTATTGTCTTCAGTCAATCGGTTACAAACACAAAGCCATCAAAACCCTTACTCTGCACAGGACAGAAGATCTGCGCAGCTCGCTAGATCCGTATTCCTTGCATTACAACACTAAGCCTTCTATAGTATCGCCCAAGGACTTGCACTCAGCTCTGCAAGTCTTACCCAGAATGCACAAAGCACTTATAGACTCTACCTGCACTTAGCATACATTCACATCACATAGATGCACTCGCTGGGTCTCTTTCTACATTGCCTAGCCTCCTATTTATACATACAAAATAGGCCTAAACATGGGTAAACCCATGGGCCGACATCCCATTCATGTTACATATTCCCCAAAACCCAAAAATGATCCAAAAGTGGGCTGAGATCCCGTGATCTCCGCTTCATCTTGCGCTCCTCCTTTGACAGGCTGTTGAAGTCCCAAAATAGGTCAACATGACCAAGAAACTCCCAAAACTTGGTCAAGGTCCAACAGGCCCCCAACACTCACCTATGACTCATTCCGAGTCACTCTGGTCAGCTTAATTCTGCCTCGAATGCCTCGATCTTGGCTCGAGCTACTTCGACTTGCTGCTTTGTTGTGGTCTCTTGTTCGGTGAACTCCTGGATCACTATGTCGTTCACTGGACCTTCTAGGCGTTGTTTTGATGTGATGACGATCTGTTCTAGCTCTGCTCCTTGGATCTCGACCTTTGTAAACAACAGGCATGCCTTATCTTGTACTGGTTGGAGCCATTGAGTTATTTCCATCACTTTGCTCTGGATCGTATGGATCTACTGCTGGGCTGTGCGTTGCTCGTGAGACCTTTTCATTCTGTCTACGACCGATTGGGCCTTCAGCTGCGCCTGAAGTGTGTCTGTGTGCTGCAATGCTTCCTGGAGCTGCAACTCCAGTGCCTATAACTCTGGGTTCTCAGTAAGGTTTTCATAGGTCTGAGCGCTGCAGTTACTCAATTGCTTGCACTTTAAGGCAAGAGATTTTAATCTGTCGACTGTGCTGGGGGCAGTTGCTTCCCGTTGGTCTCTTACGTCTTGAGGGGTCTCGGACATAGTGCGGAGCTCCAAGTCTGCTATGCGCTGTTGGAGCTGATGGATTACCTCTTCAAGTTGTGCCACCTACTGTGGAACTCGCTCTTCAGTTGTTACTTCGACAACTGTCACAGAGCGAAGTCCTCTGTTGACCATTTCCTTAACTTCGAGTTGCTCTACGAGCAATTGTTCCTTGCTTTGCCGCAACTGTGATTTTTCTTCATCCCATTTCGCTTGTAGATCAATCTTTTTCCGTTCTACAACACTGCGTTGGTCCTCAAGGTCTTTCTGTACTTGTGAAAAAGCCTGGGTGTCTTGTGTTGTTTCTTCCTAATCTCATCGAAGGCGAGCTTCAACTGTATCAACGATGCTGTGTAGTTGAGCTGGTTCATCACCTAGTTTCGGTGTTCCTGCTGACATAGGCGTAGTAGAAACTACGCGGCTGGGCTGTAGTGCCTGCTGCACTCCTTGGAGCTCGTCCTTAATCCGAGTGAACACCTCTTCCTGCTTAGCTTCTTTCTTCTCTGCTATCTCCAGCGAAGCATCATTCAAAGCTGCGATGATAAAGTCGAAGTCATATGAGGTGAGGGTAGTCTCAAATTTGGTCCTGGTGGCTTTCATTTTCTTTTGGGATGAGGGTTTCGGTGGGGAAACCTTCCTTTTCTTTGAGGGGTCCTCCTCGTCTCTAGGCGGTGTAACCTCACCTTTCTTCTGTTGTACTTCTGCGCCCTCTATCTCTCCACCATCACCTCCTTTCTCAGTGAGATAGAAGCAGTCTTCGTAGAGGTACTGCTTACATCTTGGGCGTCCTCATTCTTCTTTGTCTTGCTCGGTCCAAGGGTATCATGCGCTACTTCGGGACAGTCAATATCAGATATCTCTGCGGGGTCTGCTAAGATGAGGAGGTCCACCAGCCATTCCTTGGTGATTTCCTCCAAATCCTCCTCTGTCAACTTGTAGTATGATTGCAGCTGTTGTTTGTGCTCATCGGCGCGCGCTGTGATACAGATGAAATGGTGGTCCGCGTTGAATTTCATCAAGAGCCTGAATCTGTGGAGGGTGTTTAGGGTTATACAAGGCTCAGACTGGATAGTTGTCTTCAACTGGTTGTAATATGTGTGGAACACGTCATTTGACTGCCACTACTTGTTCATGTCCTTCGAGTACCACAGTGTACTAAACTTCGTGGCCAGAGGTTCAAACGGCTCGATGTCCGAGAAGGTCGCACCTTCCGGCATCTCCCATGTGATGAAAGAAATCAGTATGAGAAGCCAGCTAAAGTGGAACTCATACCCTTGGTCTTGCACTTCCTTGTAGTCGAGTTCCAACTGGTTTACCAGGTACTGCGCCCAATTCATCTGAAGTCCTTCTATGCACTTCCCTGAGAGGTCGACTATGAACCCAATGACTTGGGTGGGTCGATTATTTTGCACCAACTTTCCTATGATCAATTGACAGGATAGGCGCACTACGCCGCTATGGATAGAAGCTTCCTTGTAGCCTCGCGTGCCCTTCTCTACATCTCCATAGGGGTCTTTTATCTTCTGGGCGAGAGCGAGATCCGCGGTCTTTCTGGGGTAGAACTCTTGTGGGTCAGGGCCTTGCATGCTTAGCCCTGTGATCTGATTGATCAACGTCAGATATACTGTGATGCAGTGGTTCAACCACAAATATACACAATGGTAACAGGATAGCAGCAACTTGACGCATGCGTTCACTTCTTGATGCCTTCTGAAGTGCGAGATCTTTATGACATTGAGCAGTGTGGATTGCACAAGGTTCATCGTCCATGATTGAGGGATAATCTTTGAATTCTTTCCTTTGGTCCTAGTTAGATACTTATGCGGGGCGAGCATGCTGTAAACCTTCCTGTTGCCGAGGTTGAAGTCACTAAACTTCAACGTTGCGATTTTATCTTGGTCGACACGCACTGCGCGTATCCCTTTCGGGAGGTACGCAGTGACCAAAGCATACTCAAATTATATGGGCACACTGTCTCGATTGATTGCGCCACTTAGTGGTGGTAGATAGCCAGGTACAATACTCAGAATCAACTTGGCATTCGCGGGATGATCTCTGTGCTTAGTTCACTTTTCGTCTACTGGCCGGGATGGACCAACTCGAGTAGTGGATGGAGAGGCCGACAGTCCTCTCGTCGACGATGCTTGTACACTTGTAGACACTCCTCTCTCCGACATGACTCTTTCAGTCATTAAGTTGAGGAGAACTTTCGTTACTGATTCTTCAACTGCAGTGAGCTCGTCGGACATACGTGTTCGGGATTAAAAATTTATCAGGGTCACAAGTATCTCAGACATTGTACTAGAATAAAAATCAAGAGCATAATGATCACTAGATACAATTCTCTTAGTCTGCGGGCTTCAAATTCTCAGTTAGCAAAAGTGTTCTTCGTGCATGGTGCGACGAGCTAAGTAGGCAACTCAGCAATGGTTCGCTTGTAACGGGTATGAAGCCTCATTAACTCTTGTTCTATCCATTATGGTGCGGTCCAATGGTCTAGTGTCGAGCTATAAATTCTTTTCAATCCATTCGGAGTGGGAGTCGAACGAATATATTGTTCCCAATGGCTATATTGCTTCGCCATGGTGAAGTGCCATGTGTCGTTGTTTAGATATCCCGACGAAGCTCCAATTCTGCAAATTTTCTTTCTGCGAAGTTCCCTCTAGAACCTTCTGTATATTTTCAATATTAGCCCTCTTCTTGCTTAGATTTCTATCCTTTATTCCAGTGAGCTTCGTCTCAGTAATTCGTTTTCCATTCTGGTTCTTATCTTCTTTTGACATAGTCACTGTGCGCTGTGGATATTCTTTCCTAGGGTTTAGGGGTAATACCTCTTCTTTATCTGAGATAGGTACTTCAGTCTTCTGTGAGTTCTCTAATTCTCTTACAACTTCGACATCTGGGCTTCTAGTGTCAAATAGCTTCAATCTGTTCTCCTGTTCTTCAATCAACTGTGCGATCTTTCTGGTCATGAAATCTTTTAACTCTTGATTCTTTTGCTCCAAAACTTCTTCTTCTTCCTTCCATCTGGCTTGATCTCTTTCAATCCAAGGTTTCCCTAGTAACATGGTAAACGGGGCGCAATCTTCAACAAATTTAATAATCTCAAAATCTTCCTCTGTCGAAGTTCCATTGACAGTCATAGGTATCCGGGTGAGCCTTCCACACAGGTTGACCAGTTTCCCTCTGAATAACCCTAGTCCTCCTAATGAAGGAATCATAGCAGTCCTTCCTATATCTTTCCAAGTTCTCTCTGTCATGATATTCACCTGNTCATCTAGAAAACAGTCAATGTCAAAGTCTCCTATTCTTACTTCAATGCATTATTTTTCTTTAAAGATCTCTGATAACCTAACATGTCGGTGGTCATTCAAGGTTTCTTTCATCTGTAGCAATACTTTCTCAGATTCTTTCTGAGGTTTTTCTAGTTCTATATCTGCCTTAGGGTTTTCTTGATTCAGATTCATTCTTTTGATCTTAAAAATCATTCTAGGACAATCCAATACTTCATGGTCCATTGCTTTACAACAAAGGCAACTAGGTCTTCCACCAGGGCATTCCTTAGCTAGATGTCCCATTTTTCTGCAACTATAATAGAGGGTTAATCCTCTCTTTCTCTTAAATGATCCCCAACTTTTCTGGTACTGCACACTAGGATCATGGTGGCTAACCTGCAACAAATTCCTTCTAGGATCCTGCATCCACTTGTTAGTCCAAACATCCTTTCTATGCATAGGTATAACATATATTTCACTATTCTTATCAGATCTACTCATATCAAACCTTCTTTCATCTATTAATGCTCTAGTCTTCAAGCTAGGACAAAATCTATTAAGCATACCTAGATCCGTACTCTAGAAACAAAATTTTCCACTTATCTTACTTCTACAGAGCACAAAGCTTCCAGATCTAAAATTTTTAACTATTATTACCTTTATCAGAGCATAGAGCTTGTAGATCTTACCTCTTTTAATCATACATCCTCACTTTTACCTTTCTTAGAGCACAAAGCGTTCATATCCTGCTTCTTTTCTTCATATCCAACTTCTTTTCTTCAGATCGGGCTTCTTTCTTTCAGATCCAACCTCTTTTCTTCAACACGGAGCTTTATAGATCAAGTAGAACACTGCGCACTAGGGCACAGATCTTCACATAAGGCTTTCAGGTCAACTTTTGCACAAAGATTTCTTCTTCCTCAGTTCCCAGCAATCGCAGTTTCAGGTCCCGACAACAGAACCATTTGTTGGCACAGGGGCAGACCCAGGGTTCAACGCTACAACAACGCACCAACAAATCCCTAACTATCGACCCTTTTGGTGACACTTGCGAAGCAGATGAAGTCTCACCCGAGGTAGAGTCAGGGGTGGTTGCAAGACTCAAGTGTTTGCAACCTTAGCTGGGGCACAGATCTGTGATTGTACTACATAATAAGGCACTTAGCACCGTTAGTTCCTCAATATATAATCGTTAATTACTTCGCCGATAAAACAGGGCTTCACAGTATTCACACTAATCTACTGTATTTAAGCACTTAACATCAATAGTTAGGTCAGATCTAGCAGATCAAGCACTCAACACATTCATATAGTTCAGATCTAGCATTCTTATACATCATTAGCACTAAGCATAAGCAGATCTATATAATCATCTTAAAGCACTTAGCAAAAGAAGATATAAACACATTAAGACAACACAACGTTTACATGGTTCACCCCCACCCTAAGGCTACGTCCACCGAGTCTTATTATTTATTGTCTTCAGTCAATCGGTTACAAGCACAAAGCCATCAAAACCCTTACTCTGTACAGGACAGAAGATCTGCGCAGCTCGCTAGATCCTTCTTCCTTGCGTTACAACACTAATCCTTCTATAGTCTCGCACAAGGACTTGCACTTAGCTTTGCAACTCTTACCCAAAATGCACAAAGCACTTACAGACTCTACCTGCACTTAGCATACATTCACATCAAATAGATGCACTCGTCGGGTCTCTTTCTACATTGCCTAGCCTTCTATTTATACATACAAAATAGGCCTAAACATGGGTAAACCCATGGGATGACATCCCATTCCCGTTACATATTCCCAAAAACCCAAAAAGGATCCAAAAGTGGGCTGAGATCCCGTGATCTCTGCTTCGTCTTGTGCTCCTCCTTCGATAGGCTGTCGAAGTCCCAAAATAGGTCAACATGACCAAGAAACTCCCAAAACTTGGTCAAGGGCCAATAGTAACCCTGTGATCCACACAATGAGCTGAGTGTCTATCGACATCGACCTATCCAACCATAGAAATCCTCCATGGACGCAACTGAGTACAAACTTGACACAAATGTTTATCTCCTTGCTCTTACAAAAATGAAGAATATCTAATAGATTCAGAATGCATGTTTTCTCCAGCCCTGCTTCTCATTCCTATGGCTCTATGTTTACTTCTTATGAATATTGGGTGAGATTTATGGTCCTATACTAATATGGTGTGAAATATGGAAACTTATTTATGGTCTGCATACTTCAGATTCCCTACTGCACATACAATTACCCCTGGTGGGATATATGGTTCAACAAATGCATACTTTGGCTCATTTTTTAGGTTAACCTATTTCACCACCGACTTCCTTGGTGGCACATAATCCTTCAGAAAGTGAAACAGGGTTGAAATTGATGCTGGCGCTCCTGAGGTTTCCTAGAATATAGGTATCAATGTCTTCCTTGTGCATTGTTTCTTTTGCTGTGATGAAGCTTCTCCTCTCTTTGGTGGCACCATTGTTCTCTAAAACTAAATCACGTCTGCAACTTGCTTGCTCGCCTTTGTTAAACTCGCTTGGCTCATTCTATCTCTCATAAATGCTCGACAAATAATAAACTTTACCCGTCGACCCCTAAACTAATTTATATCTTGTTGCCAACTATTTCTATTCTTCTTCATGCCCGAATCTGCAGTCTATTCAAATTACATTTGCATTCAATTCTTTCCCTAATGCTTCATTAACTTTGTATCCTCCAATGGATCATACACTAGATTTTCCATCATGTTAAAATCTTCTTGTCGTTTTTCATTTATGATTTTGCGGCTCCACTATCTCAACGTCATGTTCACTCTTTAATGTTTGTCTTGCCATATATGTTCTTTAATTCTTTTCCCGCCTTCTACACAGATTTATGTTGCAATTCAATCCTCCTTCATGTGCATGATTCCTTGCTCCTTTCTACATCTCTGTGACATTTTCTAGTTTATTTCCTAACTAGTTTAACTGTTTGATCGATACCTTATGCTTAAATTCAACCTTCTATCTCTTTCCTCAAACTATTTTATTGCTTTTCTTATTTTACTTCTATAATACAATAGATAACAAGTGTTATGGTACACATACTGCGCGCTCAGACTAGTGTGCGGAAGAATGACTATCCCTATACAATTTCAACCGACTATCATTAACCAATCCTTCCACAACTTCCCCATTCAGTTTTTCCAACTGAACAACACCTACTTTTCACAAATGTGATCACATATGGACCTAACCAATGCATTTGAAACTTTCCATGGTGCTGTAAAAACTTGTTTTCATAGAGAAAAACTAATTCTCCCTTTTGGAACTCTGTTTGCTTGCTATCTTTGTCATTCCAAGACTTTTCTTGTGATTTATAAACTTGTTGATGAAATTCTGCAAGAAATCGGCCCTCCTCTAGTTCCACTAATTCTGACAGTTTCTTCTCTACTACGCCTGAATCTGTAAGCTCTGTCAATGCAACAATGCACAGACTCGACAAGATGAATTCCATAGGCATAATTGCTTCTTGACCATATACTAATTTGAATGGAGTCTATCCTGTCAACTTCTTACTTGTGTTCCCATACACACAAATTACTATAGGGATCCTTAAATCCCATTCATCCCGACTTACATTACAAACCTTTGTCAGTGCATGTTCCAGGTTCTTATTGAATTCTTATGTTGTTCCATTTTCCCAAGGATGATACAATGTGCTCTTATGATGACGAATCTTGAATTCTTCTGTTAATGCAACAATCATCTTATTCATAAAATGAGTTCCCTGATCACTCATAAGTATTTTTGGGCATTCGAACCTTGTAACAACATTCTTGAACATAAATCATGCATTAGTATTCGCACTGCAATCTATGACTAGTTTCACTTCATCCCATCTGGTCAAATAATATGCTGCAGTAGTGATGTATTTGGATCCTGACCTCTTTGCTGGTGGATTGATTGGTCTAATGAAATCAATTACCCACTTGTGAAAATCCTTCAATGTAACTTGAGGTACTAAAGGCATATCGTCCCTTCTATATGGTCTCCCAACTCGCTGGCAGACATCATAAGTTTGGTAGAACTCCTTAGCATCCTTATGCAAAGTGGGCCACCAAAGTCCTATGTGAAAAATATTCTGGGCCATTGCTTTCCATGGATAATGGCCTCCTACAAATCCTCCATGTGCCTCTTATTGAATCAAATATCTCTTGTGCTCTAATATGCAGTGTCGTAAAATACCATCTACTCCTAACTTGTACAAAATTCCTGCTATCAGCTGATAGTCTACTTCCTTCACTACTAGTTGTTTCTTCTACGCAATTGTAAAATCTGGTGGGGCTACTCCTGTACTCAAGAACTGGACTATGTATTCAAAATAGTGATCAACCATCTAAACTATAAATAACTGTGCATTTGGTAGATAGTCATCCAAGTTTCTTGCATCTTCTCTTGACAATATGTATGACAAGTGAATAGGTCCTGAATTAAATCCCCTTGGTTTCACAATCACCTCAAAGTCATATTCCTGAAACAATAATAGCCATCTACATATTCTGCCCCCCAACATTGTCTTATTAACTAGGTATCTTAGTGTAAAATGGTTCGTGTACATCTTAAAGTGTGATCGCAAAAGATGATGTCTAAATGTATGCAATGCATACACCATTGCCAAACCTTCTCGTTCTGTAGTAGTATAGTTCTATTTTATAGATGAAAACTTCTAGCTTGAAAATGCAATGGTAAGATCTAACTCTCCTTCACCCAACTGATCCAAAACTACTCCTAATGCTATAGATGATGCATCCACATGTACATGGAGTTCTTTCTTCCAATTTGGAAAAACTAAAATTGACATAGTGACCAACTTTTGTTTTAAAGTCTCCAAATTCTGCTAACATTCTTCATTCCACTAAAATTTAAATTCCTTATTCAACAAATTCTACAAAGGGGTTTTGATATGTGCATATCCTTTTATAAACTTCCTATAGTACCATGTATTACCCAATGTTGCTCTCAGTTGTTGCACCAAAGTTGGTGGTGGAAAATCAACAATCACAACTATCTTCACAAGATCAACCAAAAGTCCCTATTTACACACCACATGACCTAACAAGATTAAAAAAGGAGCACAAAAAATACATTTCTTCAAGGTCAACGAGATCTAGAACTTCCTACACCTATACAACATTAAGCATAGAGTTTCAACATGGTCTTTCAATAGACTAAATACTGTCCAATCATCTAAGTACACTTCTAAAAACTTACAAATAAAATATTTGAAAGCTGCAACAACCACTCTGGAAAATATTGTTGGTGCATTCTTCCACCCAAAAGGCATAATTGTGTACTGGTAACACCCCCATTATGTCGCAAAGGTTTTTTTATGTCTATCTTCCTACACAATCTTGATCTAGTGGTACCCTGCGAATTCATCAGTGAATGAGTATGTTTCCTGACTTCCTACATTCTCCAACACTTCATCTGTAAATGGGGTAGTAAATGGGTCATGTAAAGAAGCATAATTCAACTTCCTCAGATCTACACATATTTTGATTCCCCCTATCTTCTTGTTCTAAACTACCATTGGAATGATCCATTCCGACTGTTCAATAGGTTCTATAATTCCATCTTCCAACATCATGTCTATCTCTTCTTTCACCTTCTGATTATACATCAGGTTCATTTTGTATGGTATTTTCTTCACAGGTTTGGCATTTGGATTCAAATGAATCTTCATCTCTCCTAACTCCCCAACAATCCCTTTCATCTCTGAGAATATATTCATAAACATGTCCTAATATTTGTGCAGTAAATCAACAATATTCTCAACTATTTTCTCACTCTAGTAGTCTCCTATATTCACAAACTTGGGCTTATCCTTTGTACCAATGTTCACTTTACATGTTTTCAATGGTTTTTCATACATAGTAGATTCAATCTTTGGTCCCTCTACTGTGCTCTCCTTCAGTTTTTGGTATTTGCAAATTTCTTGGGTCTTCCTTTCCTTAGTCTTCTTTCAAAACATTATAACAATCCAAAACTTCTTCAACTATCGCATAAATTCTAGGTGTAGTATACAAGGGTATGGATCCCATCGAGTCTTTAGATGAAAAAATATTGTTCTTGATAAGATGCAATGTTGAAAGTTATGTTGAAGTTTCGAGTTAGTTCTTGCCAATCTGTTATTTCTCTGTGCACTTCCAGCTCTATGTACCAATTCTTCGGGATCACGTCCAAGGTATGTACAAACAAGTGTGTCCACTCTTGCTTAAGTACTGATTTCCATGTCATTGTGCACTATGTGATATGGTCTATTGGAAAACTCAATCCAGTATACTTTTGCATAGCATATTCATTATATATCCCGAACCCGGCCTGCAATAACATTTTGCATTGTTTTCGGTCTCTTATTCTATCCTTATGTGTATCCCACCATCTTGCTGGAGTTGCTTTTAGTGCAACATCTATGGCTAATAATATCTACTGATATGATATTTTCAATTCAAATTTTCTTATAAAAGAAGCTACATAAGTTAGTCCATCATACCTTGGAGATTCACATACCTCAGTTCCAATCCAACGCAATGCACGGGTAATCCGAGCACATTTCCTTGTCAATACTTCATGCAATTTTTACTCCCAATTCTCCAGGGCTTCTTCTGAGTTTGACGTGCAGGAACTGATACTCCACCAACTAAGTACACCATCAGTTGTAGGATTCACATAGTCCTCCATCCACACAGCCATATTATATAGATTATCAAGTTCTTTTCCCTTTACTAGTTCTACATATCTTCTTCCTTTAGTGGGATCTAACAATGTAGTAACCTTCAAGTATTTTGTTTACAATATCATCTATATCTTCTTCAAATCAATGATATTATTATTTTCGAAGGCCCAATCATGTCCATGTAGCGTTGGATAAGGGGTACTTCCATCCACTATCTCAATCAATTCAAAATATGCTATGTTGCACACTCCATCAATACTAACACTTACCCCTGTTAGCCTCCCAATTGGAACAATCTTATTCTGGTTCACTAACCTCAACTGGATAGGTGACCAAATCATCTTCAGTTGGCCCATAATTTCCCATCTCTTCATAATTAAATTCACACCGGACCCTAGATCTAAAATAATATTGTCCATGTCATAATCTCCTATCTGCACATTAAGTCAGAACTCTGTATTCATTCTTTTCTTGCGGTGCACCTGGTTAACTGCTCAGTGTGTGACATGTATTTATTTTTCTTGTGTGAAATGGTCAATCATTCCGCACAACATACTCAAATAATATTCATCCTTAATTAGTTCTAAACAACTTCTTAAGAAAATTTTCAAAGTACTTACCTTTTCAAATTGCCTTTCTGAATGGTCATAGACTAAAGGCATACCATAGGTCGATGGTCTATCATACAAAGGAAGTGCAGTTGAATTTGATGCTATCCACTCTAGTTATATCAACTCCCTCCTTGATTGCTTATAATTGTCTCTCTCTTTCCTAGGGTCGAACATCAGAGAAGGATTTGTTGCTTTTGTGATCCAATGGTGGATCTGATTTCCTTCCTCCATTGCATTACAACTAGTTCTTGTTCCTCCACGTGTAACTATTTCTATTTTCAGTTGATCGTTAAATTTTTTTTTTTCTATCATCTGTACATTCCAGTTTCTCTTCTATTTTCACTTCCAATTAGCTGCGGACAATCCTCTATTGCATGGTATAGTTGTCTGCAATATGCACACGTCATGTAGGGATTCGAGTAGTCTCGTGCCAAATGTCTGGGTTGGTTACAGTTATAACATATAATTGGTCGCCTTCCTCTGCTGAATCCTCCTCTTCTGTGACCTCTAAATCCTCCTCTTCCTCATTTATTATAACCTCTAGGAGTAGTATACTGTGAACATCCTCCTTCTGATTCTTCTCCTTGGACTTTGTATGCATCTGCGGTGCACTTTCTCATCAGATCAAATGCACAACAATCCTTCTCATCATGTCCTAATCAATTAAAAAAATTGCAAAATAGGTTTCTAGCAGTGATTTGATATTTCTGCATCAATGGGAAAGTAGTAGGGTGGTATGCCATCATCTTGCAAATTTCACACCATACCCCTAAAGGATTCAAATCTCTTGTAGCTAAATAATCTCTAAAGGATGGACACTTGTTCTTATGATGACCTTATGTTCTACACGTGGTGCACCATACTTATTCACACTTTTATTTCCCTTTAGCCAGTTCTTGCAACTAAATGGTCAATGCTTCTAAATACCACTGGAATTGAGCCATCCCTGTGCCATTTTCTCCTACAGGGGACGCTTCCAATTTCATAGCAATTTCTAGGGATTCTGACTGTGACAAAATATTTTGCTGTGTCAAAGGGAAGCATATATGCAGCAACAATCCTACAATAAACCACTCCCTATGATTCTCATATGGAATCTGGAATGTCAATCGATCCTTTAATATCTTGAATCTTTGATCATAATCCCACATTGATTCATTCAATATCTACTTGATCTCCTTCAACTTTGTAATACATTGTGACTCAGACTTAGGAATTTGGAATTCTTTCAACACCACTTGTTTTACATCTGTCAATGTTATGACGTGTCCTAGAGGTACAGTATTCTGATACTTCATATACAATAACAATGCACGTTCTTTGAATGTTGTTTCCAACTATGTAATCTCCGCATCATCATCCTAGACATTATTCACAATCCATATGGTTTCACAAATAAACAAATGTTGTTCTGGATCTTCTGAACCTTCCCTATGAAAGAAAAAAATTCTTAAGTGGGATCTACCCCCTCCATAGTGTTTTGCATAGTATTCCTTCTCGGTGACGCTATTTGAATTTGGGTTACTGTACTACTTCCATTGTTATGACTACCTCGAGTTCTATCCTTACTTCCCTTACTAACTACAATCGACAAAGTTTCTTTAGATCTTGGAGATGCATAAGGGGTCGTGGGTTTGATGCAGAGTCTGGCCTGAGTGGGATCTTCTTCTACTGGATTGAGATGACCTTCTATGCATGGTATGATATGGAGTATTATGCTAGTGTCTCTTTATTCAAACTCACTATGTTTATGTTCTCTCTTAGCCACAATCCTCTTCCTACTATACCGAAATATCTTTCCGCTGCGCAATACCCCAATCTCTTCTTTTGTCACACCTTCTTCTTCTCTCGGCATAATCAACTCCTCTGTTCCTCATGCATTCTTCCCTACGACACTCAAACCATTTACTGGTTAGCTCATAGTTCCCCCTATGCGCAAAGGTGCTTAGCTACTAAGGCAATCACATTCCATATTCATAACTCCCTTATATCATATCAACATCTTAATCCAAGTGAAGTGACTTCAAGTATCTTCCGCATGGACCCTTAAATAATTCCCTCTCAGTAGTACTATGACTGAGTACAATCTATAGAAAACTTGGTAATGTAACCTCCCAATATACTATCCATCTAGAAATATATTGTGTGTGATACCCGATTACTTATAGTATTGAATTCCCAGATCAACTCAAGAGTCCAATTTATTGGAACAACATTGAGAAATATTCCATTATGTTCCACTAATCTCTATATCCACTTCGCCAAAAATTTTAGGAAATCAACAAATAAAATTTCATGCAAATCTGTAAACACATACTTTGTAACCATTCTTCTACGTTGATCCGTAGGTTCTAATTCTAATATATTGCAAACTCGATCTCCTTCACGTCTAACCATTATCCAATCTCTTCCTTAGTCGGTCTCCACATTCCCCTCAGTCGCAGATCCTGGTCCTGGAAACGAAACCATTTTTTGGCACGCAGTGGGTGGACCTGAGGTTCAACATTAAATCAATAACAAAACCCCAAAGATATTGACCCTTTTGGCATCACCCACAAGCAGGTGAAGTCTCACCCGAGGTATCTATGGGGACTATAGGAACCAATTTTCCGTAGTCATGGGGAGTGGGATACATTCATCATATTTGTCATACTTAACATTCATTCATTCATTATACTTTATCATATGTGCACAAAACCATCCAAACATATAACATAAGGGTTAAGAACTTATCAGAGTTGTAGTGGCTTTGCGCTCTTGGGTGAATGGAGATAATTCTTAGAGAATTACCTATATACAAGGTGAACTCCTTTTTTTATTCAAAAGATACATAGTAGGGTGCTCCTCCCGTGCCGAAACAACCTTTACGCCATGCACAGACAAGACCGATTAGACCCTTTATAGTTTGCATAGTGAGTCCTCCTATTGGTTCAACAACCATGAGCATAAGAAATTAATATTTGACCATTTCTCTTATGATCGCTAAGGTCTCTAGATCATAGGCTCGCGAGGTGGAAAATAACCAAAATCAATGACCATTTTTGCGTGTTGTAGCACTACTTTGACCCTTCTTATTGGGGTGGAACGATAAGGGCGGGCAAAGCATATATCAATAAGATTTGCATTTTTTAAGACCGATAAGCTAAGGGCCTGTTCCGGTCAAATGCGAAGAAATGTACCCTCCATAGGGGAGAGAGAACATTGCAACTTGTGGGAAACAAGAAAGAAGGGCACAACTAAAGCTGTGATTGAGAAATTACACAGCAGGGAGGCTCGACCGATGATTGAGAATCCTAGAATGATGCTGCTTGCCAGAAACAATAAGAGAAAACTGGGCCATTTCAGGACCTCCCTGGACTATTATGTTCTTCATGAAAAGGGACAGAGCTTACAAAAATACATCTATCGGTTGGGACTAGCTCGCATAGAGGAGGAGAAGGGGTGAAACAAAGGTAAAAGCACCCTTCAGTAGCAACATTTGAACCAATTTATTTGTAAGTCGTTGAAGCACACGTCGATCGAGCTGATTAAAAAGTTCCAAAGCAAGGGTTTAAGTCTCATCCGCAGTTGCCCAAGTCAAACTTCTCTTTACTGAACTTGTAAAGCTGCGATAATGACTTGATCCTCTTCATCACCAAACTTGTAAAGCTGTGATTCAACTTCGTTTAACCTAAACTTATTTTCAATTACTTTACGCCTTTTGAAAAACATAGAGGCCTTCACTAGAGAGGGACAATTCGTTAAAAACACACTTTCATCTAAAGATGCATAGCCATCGCTTCTTTCCAATTTTAGCGGTGGGCAGGACACTGCAAAATGGATAAGGGGTCGGACCTCCTCAATAGTAATAGGATAAAAAAATCTGAAAAAGAAACACATCACAACACAACATGCACCACAACACATAGATTTAACATGGTTCACCCAATATGGGATATGTCCATAACGGTAGGGTTCTCAAATTATTATTCAGAATTGTTCATTAAAAAAGGTGTGCACTGCGCTCATACATGATATCTCAATTATAACCCAACATGCCCTTGTCATTCTTTCTTACAATGCACACTTAGCTCTCGACATATATTCAATTATCCATAACATAATCCATGTAAAAAATATAGATCATCCTCACTCAACTATCCGCTACTCAATAACGAATCACAAACTAATGAACCACCTCTATCCCAAAAAACCTATTACATATTTATACTTTTACATTAGGGATTATCCCATTACAATGTGGGTAAAATGTCTAACTACTTCTAACTAAATTCCTCCTTTTGTGCACATTGATTCCTGAAAAGGCACTAACTACCTTCCTTTCTTCCACGTGCGTTTCTCCTTAGCCGACTTGTCGCGTAGTTTTCTCCTGTGCGATTCTCAAAACTTGCCCCAAAATGACCCCCTCCAACAAGAAGCCTAGCCGTAGATTTTCTGGACAGTTTGAGGGTTTTTATAGGTGGATTGTAGGTCTGCGGGGAAGCCCTTGAGGGTTGGAATAGTCAACTTCAACCGCATATTTTTGGGGTAGCATAGCCACTTGAGTATCAAATATTTTGGGCATCTTTGAAGGCTAGTACAGTCAGTATGAAGGGATAGAAGGAGGACTGATCAACAAGCAAATTTTTGACCTCAGTACAATTCAGAATTTGGGCCTAGAAACTAAGGAGAGTTTTTGCAGTGGACAATGGAATTTTTAGTAAGTGTACCTTTTTTTATCTTGAGCATTTTTTCTGTATAAGGAAAACAAGCCATTTTCTGTGGTATGGGAGCCCATTTTTCTGACATTGTATTGAATGAAGAACACGTGATTTGTGTTTCAATTCATGTGTATTGTGTTTGATACAATTTCTGCTTCTATTTTTCGTTGTGCTAAGTTGTTATACATCTCAGTGTGTTTATTATGTTCACAGTTCATATTGTGTGTTTTCTATGTTTACTGTTGAGAACCTAGACCAGATCTGAGGTGTGTCTAAAATCTAACAGGAAAATCATGGTCAATCATGGAGAAAATAGGCGGTACTTGTTGTACCCTTGGCTGACATTTTTAAGTTGTTCAACCATTTCTCCATATCTTCATTCATTTTGGGTGGTTGAATACTCAACTACCAACCCCCTTCATTAACTAATTGGATTTGAATTTAGGAAAAATAGAAATAACTAGTTATTCCCCAAAATAATTCAACAAGGTGGCTTGGGATTCTATAACATGATGAAACTCCTCTAGGTCCCTTCATTATTCCCTCTTTTGGTGTCATGGGAAGTACTAGCGCTCCACTCTTCAATTAACTGCTTGGTAATTTCTTTATTAAACAATAATACATTTACAATGTTCCATATGTTCAGATTACCATAACATGGTAATAACATATCCCTATGCTGAGATAAATCCATCACTAATCATGATTTATTAAAAATTGATTAGGGGAAATATTGGGGTGTTACAATCCCCTCCCTCTTAAAAGGAACACCATACTTGGTTTTCTCTTCTCTCCTCAATAACACTTTCCATGTCTTCATCCTTCAGATGCTTCAACAATGAAATTTTCTTCATAGCTTGGTCCACCTCCAAACTTCTAGAATTTTAGCACAAGCCTACCAAAATTACCAAGTAACATGCATATTTAACCACTTCTATGCATATATATTCCATTTATGTTCATAATTCAAGATGAATACACATTTCATTACAATACTTATCTATTTGATTATGGATCTGCATCCATATGGTTTCCATGGTTAGAACTCAACTCACCATTTTCTTAGACATACCCAATGTGCTCATGATCCTAGCTAACATGATATTCATTCAAGTCTCCTCTTCCCTTTAGGTTTAGGAATCCCCTCTATGCTACACATTCCCTCAGGCGATCCATCTTTCTAAGGATTCCTCACACATGAAGAGTACAAAGACTTATAGAGTCCTACAACATACGGTAGCACCACCTTATGTTTTCCTTCATCACTAATATTTCGAGCTCTAAGGGTCCTTTTCACCAATGGATACAATAATTTCCTCACATGTGAGTGAACATTGCTTAGATTTTATAAATATGTTGCACAATCCTTTGCATATTAAAGTTCCAGGTAGCCAACCCATGAGGTATTAGAGAGTTAACAATTTTCATGACCAATATATTTGCATACAATGGAATTCATTGAGAAACAATAGGTCGGAGGGTTTCCTAGTATATTGCGGGGTTAGGGTTGGGGTTTTTGCATTCCTTAACCTCCAATTAATGTTAGGGTTTCATACCCTTTGGAAACTTCTGGAAATTCCACACATGACTAGCTCCACATGTGTGAGTAATTGGAAGGTAACATGGAATCAACTTGATACCATGGTGGTCAACAAGATAGGTCAACTTGTAGAAGTCATAAATTATACATACAAAATTTGATTGAGGTGATGTTCTTTTTGTTGTAAATATCTTAAAGTGTAGCACAATGTTGAGAGGTTGGGAGATAAGCCCACAAATTTGTTACCCCAAAAAAGATCTTTTAATTCCTCAAACAATATTTGGAAGATTTTTCACCCCAAATCACCAAAGTGGGAATTTCTACTAAAATAATCCCTACAGGCTAATAGATTAAATTTTTCAACCCCAAAATGATAAAACTAGATGAAAAATTATATAATGATCCATTCTATATCATCTTCACTATTACACAATGTACACTCTTCATTAATTTATCTACTACAACCAATATTGAATCATGCCTCCATCGGGTTAAAGGCAAACCTACCACAAAATCCATGGACACCATGTCCCACTTAAACATGGGAATATCACGGGGTTGTAATAACTCCACCAGATGACGATGCTTAGCCTTAACTTGTTGGCATTATAAATATCATGTAACTAAGTACACACTACATCATTATTCATTCTCAACCAAAAAAAACCAATGGTTATTTTTTTCATACACCTTTTTGGCCTTATGGTGCATTACAATCTCTTATGGGCTTCATTCAAGATTCTCATAAAAAAATTTTTTTAGACAACTTCCTATTGTTATATCTTATAGATCCATATTCTTCTAAAGCATACCACTAAACTTGGATTCCTTTCCTTTCCCAATCTGAAGTGAACATTTAATTGTTAGACACCAATAGCCTTGTGACACCTGCCATAACATATGTTCTCTAAAGTGCACCTTTAGTAAAATCATGGATCCAACTTTTTATAATCATTTTTAATATTATTTTTAGAAGATTGCAATTATTGTTGTTGTTATTATTATTATTATTTAAAGACTACAAATCATCATTATTTTTTTATTATTTTGTGTCATTTAAGAAAAAGTTAGAGCACTATACTTGGAAGTAATATTTACTATGACATAGGGTTTTTTAACATGCATGTGAGACACAATTGTTTCTAACTTTTATATATGTGAAGAGTTTCTCAATATAATGTGTGTTTTGTGTTCTTTTTTTCAAGTGACATTTCACACTGTTGGGGACTGGGTTAACCCTGAGAGGAACAAATAATAAAATTTGTAGAATAATCGAAGAGGAATAAACTTCAAATATGATCGGTCATGCCCTAATACATCGTTTCATCACTTAAGAACAATGCATTATGATCATAACATCACAATGCATGGTAGATACAAGATCACTCATGATTCATACATTACACTTCTTGTTTTATAATGACCGACGAGGTTCTTTATTTATAGTCTCAAGATATAACCAACTTCCTTGATATAAAAAATATCTTGTCCAAAAATAACGGTCAATGGTTTCAATTATTTCTAGAAAATCCATGCTTTTTAGTCGATTAGTCAACTTATCAAGTCCAACCGACTATTCATTCATCCAACACATAGTCAATTTCTCGGATGGTCGATCCATCAATCAACTATCATCAACAACTAGTTGACTATTTTACCAATTGTCTATTTGACTGTTTGATCGACTATCTAGTTGATATTTCGATCGAATGAGCACTATTTTTAGTTGACTGGTCGACCAACTATCTCTAGTAGAAATGGGATGAACCATCAGAACCTGAGGTTACAACAACCCCCCACAAACACACGACTATAGAGATTCAAAAGGTGGAATTATATCCACAGGACACCCCCCCCATAATTACAACTACCTGAAGTTTGAGCATATCATGGGTTTAGCAAACTTAGCTTCAGAAAAATGGTTTTGTAAATACATTAGCAACATGATCATCTGCCTTACAATAGGCAAGAGTAATATCCTTCTCCTATACCAATTGTCTCAAGTAATGAACATGAAGTTCGATGTGCTTCATTTTTTTCCATGCAACAAGATTGTTGACAGCATGCATTGCACTCTGAATGTCACAATACATAGAAATCAAGGTCTGGAAAAGAAACCCAAGTTCACCCAAGAGATAGCGAATCCAAACTACCTTTGTACTTGCATTAATAGAACCACAATCCTCAACTTCCATAGTCAATAAATAGACTACCTTTTTTTTCTTCCATGACTAGACTAGAGGTCCAATGTTGAAGTGAAACACATAGCCATAAGTGGAATTTTTATCATCACTATTCCATGTCTATTCAGAGTTAGTGAAGTTGATCAAGGAGTTCGAACTGCAAACATAATTGATACCAAAATGAGAGGTACCCTTGATGTAACGAACAATTCTCTTTTCGACTTTCCAGTGAATTTATCATGGCTCATGTATGAATCAATAAAGCACACTAATGAAAAATAAAATGTCAAGTCAACTGTGAGTAAGACAAATAAGACTACTAGCCAGTTGTTGATAAAGAGTAGCATCGACCTTAGGAGTTTGATAATATTTAGTCAATTTAAYACCCGACTGAAAAKGGGTAKCACATGGCTTACATTCATCCATRTTAAAGTGATGCAATAGRTCTAATATACATTTATATTGAGAGATAAATAGAYCATCAAAARGAGGTAATTCTTGAAGACCGARAAAATAATGCARAATACCAAGATTTGTCATATCAAAAGTGTCAACAAGTTGTCTCTTCAATTTAAGAATTAGATCCATATTGATGCTAGTTATGACCAGGTCATCAACATATACAACACAAATCAAAGTATCACCATTATCATGCAATACATAAAGACTATAATCAGACTCATAGTGTTTGAAACCAAGATTAAGAAATAAATGTTCAATCTTTGCATACCAAGCTCAGGGAGTCTATTTCAAACCATAAAGTGACTTCTGCAATCGATGGAAAATGATGGAATCTGTCACAAATATGGGGGGATATTCCATAAATATCTCTTTAGATAAGTCACCATGAAGGAAGGAACTTTTGACATCCATCTAGTGGGTCTTCCATCCAAAGTGAGCAACAAGGGAAAGAATTAGTCGAACATAATTCATCCTTGCAACAGGGGAAAATGTTTTAGTGTAGTTGATGCCTTCTTGCTGAGATAAGCCTTTCATGACCAAATGAGCTTTTTAACACTCAATATCACCTTACAAGGTGAATTTGGTCTTATAAACCCATCAACATTTCACAATGTTATTCCCTTGAGATCAAGGAACCAAATCCCAAGTGTGATTATTTAAAAGAGAATCCATTTCATCTTGCATATATTTCTCCCATTCAGGCTATCCTTGTGCATATGTATAGGATTCAAGATCACAAGTATCATGAACATGAATCAATAAAGAAACATTGGCTTCTACTTCTGGTTGCGAGTCTATCGACCTGAGGAGATATCACCAACATCAGGTCCAATGGCTTCAATTTTATTAGAAGCCCATCGAGGAAGATAAGGTGAACCAAGATTCATGTCAGGAGGTTGATAAAGAGAGGAGATAGTGACATGAACACAACTGCAATACAATTCCCTTATAAAATAGGGTTTCCTTCTTGGCAAACAACCCTAACATAACTTCTACTGTCATATCTACGACTTTATAATGAACAATTTGACCCCCTCAAGGTCTGGGGCGGGAATTGTGTATCTTGCATTTTCTTTGACCTGCATATGAACTAGGAAGATAATCAGGCTCCAAAACCAATATTCACATCCAATTTATTTCTACAATCATCGAGAATATGATCCTAAGCAATACATTTGAATAATATGAGGTGGATGACCGGGGGATTCTTTCCACACCATATCTCAATTGGAGTCATGGAACTAATAAATATATTCAGAACACGATTCATGAGATATTTGGTGCAATAAACAACTTCAGTCCAAAGCTTTTTCGACAATTCTTTGGCCTGCAAAATACATTGATCCATTTACACCAAGGTTCAATTATTTATTTCTGCTACACCATTTTGTTGAGGAGTATGAGGAACATACCTCTACTAGGAAATACCATATCAATCAAGATATTCTTCAAACGGTCAATTCACATACTCACAACCATTATCAGATCTCAAAAACTTGATAGTTCGACCACATTTTTTTTCATCTATTGCCCTAAATTCCTTGAATTTTTCAAAGACGTGACTCTTATTTTTCAAGAAATAGACCCAAGTGAATATAGAGAGATCATTGATAAAAGTCAAAACATATTTCTCACCTACAAAGGAAAGTTGATTTATACAATATAGATCATGGTGAACAATTTTACGATGTCAATAGGGAACATCATTGTGACTGCTAATGTAGAGAGAGAAATCATTAGCTACATAGATCTTTCACTCAACAATTTTATCTATAAATGAAAAAAAATAAGCATCCTTTTCCATATGATGAGTGCATTTGAAGTCGACTACCCATTCACTCAATGATGTATGAGTAAGAAATTATCGAGAAGTTATGACTTGGAAGGTAAAGTTGTTGATAGGTCGACGAACAACCGAAATGTCTCCTTTGAGCCACTTAATATTCTCTTCTAGATCGTCCCTATTATTCCAAAAATCTTTTTCCACATATCTAGTATTTCCATAGTATAGACATTTTTTCTCCTTTTGATTCTTCTGAGTCGATGTCAGGGATGATTTTAAGGATAGAAATTTATTTTAAAATGTAGAAACCTTGGCGAATCTTACTAAACCTTCATATGTCAACTATAAATGTTTGGCAATATTTTTGGCAAAATATTCAAATTTCTAAGTATTTTATATAGTTTTTATAAAATTCTGGCGCTTTTTAAGGTAAAATAATTTTATTTTATAGAATTTGGGCGAATCATTTTTAAAATAGTGAATCTCGTTTTTGGAAAAACATGGAAAATTAGCCCATGAGCAAAATTTAGCCCCTAAAATCATCCCTAGGACTTGATGTAATTTCATCAGTATTCACTTTAGTTTTCTAGTTGAGACGTTCTTGTTGGTGTATAGGAGCATCCCTCTTCCCTTATAATTCATATTACACTTTCCTTTGAGGAAGTGAACTTGTGTTTACCACCAATCTTCTCTTAGTCAAACAATTTGTGTTGATTGTTAATTAGTAAACCACAAACGGTATCAAATGTATAGTCCTTACTATCTTCCTTGCACGCTTTCCAATTGGTCTGAAAAGTGGAACATAACACATCGAAAGGTGTTCTTAGATTCACTAGGACCATCTCGATGAGTTATTCATATTTATTTTAAAAATTCTTCTCACATTCACCCAATTTCAATTGTATATCTCTAACATAAGCCAAATAGTCCTCAATTCTTTCAAAGGAATGAGGATCGAGAGAGATCAACTCTTCTCAAACTGCAGAACTTGACTCTCATCGACTTTATCAAACAATGAATTCAACTTCGACTTGATGAGGGAAGTCGATTATGCCTGTATGGAACTGAATTTATCGAAAAATGTAGGTCATAATGACCTTGACAACCTCATCCTTCTTGCCATTGAAAAAAAATCCCTTGGTCGTTCATCAGATTTGGAATTGTAGTCTTAGTATATTGCCAAATTCCTTTAATTTTCAGCAAGGTCTCCATGTCTAGAGCCAAGATAGCATAGTTGAGTTCATTCAGAACAACTGGATCAATCTTGAAATCCAGCTTTGATATCTAACATATTTGGTATGATCCAAAGGGTTATAGTGAAGAAATCAACATCCTAGAGTCAATCAATATAAGATCCATCTCAACAAGATTTGTAGACAACATGCGAGATCAAACTAGTCACTTTGATACCATGTTGGGGATTGGGTTAACCCTGAGAGGAACAAATAACAAAATAAGTAGAATAACTGAAAAGGACTAAACTTCAAAGTTGATTAGTGGTGTCTAAGACATTGTTTCAGCACTTAAGCACAATACATTGTAATTAGAACATCACAATGCATGGTAGATACAAGATCACTCATGATTTATACATTACACTTCTTGTTTTATAATGACCCACGAGGTCCTTTATTTATAGTCTCAAGATATAACCAACTGTTAGGTTAAAATTAACGCGGTGAAAGAGTCAAAGTTGTTAGGTCAACAATGGTAGTTTTAGGCACATGGTATTGGTGACCTGTAATATTGAGCCCATGGATTACATGCAATGAAATTCTATAAAAGGTGGGTTATACTCCATTGTAATGTGTCAATAGTTGAGAAATGAAGGCTCACTTGGATGGTGCCAGGAGAATGGTCAACTTGGTCGGTTTTTGCCAAGGGAAATAATAGATCTATTGTTGGTTGGTTTTTCCTATAAGGGTTTTCTAGGATAAATATTGTGTGATTTATGTGTGCATGTTGCTATGTTATTTTTATCTTTATCTCTCTTGCATTTTATTTCCTAACAATTGGTATTAGAGTGAGTTTAGTCGTTACATGTGACTATCATCGAGTGTGGATCATGGAGCTGCAAGCATAAAGGTGGATTTGTTGCCCCAATGTAGATCTAAAACCAAAGGGTTTGAAGGAAGCATGAGGTTGTGCAATACATGGTAGAATAAAATCAATGTAAAGGAGAGAGGATGAAGACGTAAGTTTCAGGATAGCAACAATGAAAAAAATTTGATTGAGTTGAATGTAAATTGGCATATGATTGTAAGACTTGGTTAGGTATGTGTACCCTAGATTTGAAATTTCACTGGTAAAGTCTAGACATAGACCTAGGTGATGGGCGGAAGCATATTGGATTCCCATAGACCTTGAATTTGAGAGAGGTTTGGCTGGATTTGGTCACGAGAAATCCCAAGTCAAGTTTAAAGGGGGGAATGTTAGGTTAAAATTGACTAGGTGAAAGAATCAAATTGATAGGTCAACAATGGTGGTTTTGGGCACATGGTATTGGTGACTTGTGGTATTGAGCCCATGGATTACATGTAATGAAATCTTATAAAAGGTTGGTGATACTCCATTGTAATGTGTCAAGAGTTAAGCAGTGAAGGATCACTTTTCCAGGTCCATGAGATTGGATGGCTTGGTTGAGTTTGGCCAAAGGTCATAATAGATTTATTGTTGGCTGGTTTTTCCAGGATAAATCTTGTGTGATTTATGTGTGCATGCTGCTATGTTATTGTTATTTTATCTCTCTTTCATTTTTATTTACTAACACCAACTTCCTTGATATAGGGAAGATATTTTCCAAACAAAATGGTTAGTGGTTGGAACGATTTCCGAAAAATATGTACTTCTTAGTCGGTTAGTCAACTTATCAAGTTGACTCGACCATCCATTTGTCCAACACATAGTCAATTTATCGGTAGGTCGATCCATTGAACGACTGTCTCGAACTTCTAGTTGATTTTCCGACCAATTGTCTAGTTGACTGTTCGATCGACTATCCAATCAATCTTTCAACTGTCTGGCCATTACTGTTATTCAACCTTTTGTTAGAAAATGAATGAATGTGCTCGTTTTACCATTGAAAATATTAGTATTGTCACCCAACCATAGGTCGAAGCCACCCTTCGAGCACCTTAACCTTGATAGAGAATCACTCTGGAAGCAAACCATAGGCTAGATAGCCAAACAAAGGGTAGCATACCTTTCCCCAAGGATAGTGCACTAACAATAGCTGATCAGATAGTCCAAACCCTAACCAAGAGATAGTCCAAGCCAAACGTGATCTTCTTGCTGTAGCAACTGCAATGGCAACTGCCCTCCAAACTTGTGCACAAAACTGGGCACTGCAGTGCCAACAAGTGCAGCTCTGCAATTCTGAGAATGCCTACCAGAATGAAGACTAGCGTCCTATATTTATAGTAAATTTGGCTCACTGCCTGGGCCGACTTCTCATTCTGGGTATTTTTCTATTCAGTATACATTATTTATTCTGGCCGACTTCTTCTCTTGGACGATAATAACCTAATATAAATTATCTTCTTGAGCCAACAAGTCTTCTAGGGTTATTAGCCAACTCATTAGGGTTTCTTCTTGCTTCCCGGAGTATTCTATCCTTGTCAGGTTTACATGTGGAGGTAAATACCTCCCGCAGCTACCATAATATCAACACTCNCTAGATAGGGAGGTATTACAGGTAATGGTCTTGAGCACAAACCATACCATTCACCCGATAGCATCAACATAGTTGTATAGACTAGATCATGACTAGATCATGAGCACCATCATCATCATCACTGTCATCAACTGCATCATCTCTCGAAACCATACTCTATTTGAGTAATCAGACATGATGCTCACTCCACAGAGTGATACAAGAGCCATTCTTCTAATCTAGAAGAGAAAATGTTCTGAACCATTTTCTGTTTGGGAAATCTCTGTTCATCATTCATCTGGTTGATAATCATTTTCAACACTGTTGATAGTCTTCAAGACAATCGGAACAATATCATTCAATAGAACACAACTGTGTCTATCCATAGTAGTACACAACTACAATCCAATGGTATACTACCACACCAAGTAGCACACAGGTACTTGATCAGTGACGTATAGTCACAAATAGTGGAACACATCCACCACAGTAGTATACATCTACTGTCTAGAGACATATAGTCTTCATAACAATCATCTGATATCAACTTGCACAGAAACAATGTTATGATATAAAATGAATCATCTAGGCCATTCTTCCACTCACATCTGTGAGATCTTGGAAGACTATCTACCCTCAGAAGGTAAAACATCAATGATGAGCTATCTGGACTGTTCTTCTCAAGCAAGGAAGAATAATTGTTCTGATTTCTGAGCCTGGACCATTCCTCACCCTGGGCTATTCCTCCGACACTAAACAAAGTGTAACCTGGAGAGAATGAATCTTCCCTAAGGAATGCCTGTCCTTGATTGTTGAGCCTGGACCATTCCCCACCCTGGGCCATTCCTCCGTCACTAAACAAAGTGCAACCTGGAGAGAATGAATCCACTCTAAGGAATGTCTGTCTGGACCATTTCCCCTGTTAACCACAAGAGGAAAATACTATCCTGTACCAACCTCCAAAACAGACCATTCCTCATGTTAACCACAATGAGAAATCGTTGTCCGGAGAGGCAGGCCATTATTATTGAGTAACCCTCAAGAAGAGAGACTGCCATTGCCCATGTTAACCACAATGGGAAGTCGTTGTCTATGGTACATCAACAATCTGGACCATTTTCCGAACTGGAAAATGTCTGTCCATCAGAAATCTCAATCCACTTTCTGAACTGGAAAGAATTTGCTCATCCTGGACCATTTTTCGAACTGAAAAATGACTGTCCATCAATCAATAATACATCAGTGCTCCCTCCCAACCCGGGATTCATCTCTTCCTTTTTCAATAAGGAATTCATCTCCATGAGCTCCAACTTGAGTACGCAAACTCTTTCATCTTGGATAGAACCTTTAGCAAAATGTTTGCTTATCTGCTCATCTGTGGAGATATGTATTGGAGAACCACTTTCTCCTTCCTGGACTTCATCATGGATAATGTAATGCTTGATTTCAAATGTACTTTAGTCTGGAACACTGGTTTTCTCTGAAGGCTTCATGTAGCTCTGATCAATAAAGTATATCATTGTTGGAAAACTAGAACATATCCATGTGTCTTATGTCATCATGGGCTCTGATCTACTAAGTAATCACCTTGATACAATATCTTTGTTATTGAAAATCTTCACCATGCTTCTGCTGTGCACTGGAGGTTCTCCACCAAGTTATCTTCTTCCATCTGCATACAAGGGTCTCTTTTTGGTATGCCTCAAAGTCTTGAGGTTGCTCTTCATACGCTCTTTGTTCAATTGCTTAGGAGAACAGTCTTTTCATTTATCTGATGTAAAACTTCAACCCATGGATGTTGCGGATGATACAATGAATCTGGTTTACTGGAACAAGTAATCATCATAGTCTTCTCCCTCCATCTAGGATAACCTCTAGTTCTGAATCTTGCAATGCTTGCATATATACACTGTTCTTCATCACAACTTTCAGTTCCTCTGTTTGATTTCTTTTAGTGAGTTCATATTAGGCTGGTAATCTTGTGATTCTTAATACAATGACTGGTTGTTCTAGCTTCTCTTTCTTTCTTGGAATCTTCATGTTCTTCTTCGTGTTTTTCTTTAGCTCTTGGGTCCATGGAGTAGATTTCATGCCCTAAAGATTCCATTTCTTTCTTTCATCATAGGATCACGGATGTGGATGGACAACCATGGATACTTTAAAACTTCTCTTCGAAGAGGTCTTCTTTCAAGGTTGAACTGAACATGTACTGTTTTTCATGTTTGTTTCCATGGATATATACTTCATCATCTTCAATGGATCATAGGATCAACTCCCTCCTAATCCTTGCTTCATGTATAAGTGCATATAATCAACTCCCTCTGTCTAACAGAGTCCATGCTTTCGTTTTCATCCTTATTGTCTTCTGCAATATATAATCGGCTCCCTCCTTCTAACAGAGTCCACACTTCCATCTTATTGTTCTTTTGTAAAAAGTCATAAGTCTTTCTCCAATTTTCTCTTGATTGCTGACTTCTTTCTGTATTTGCTTCTTCTAAGTCTCTTCATGATTGATTTTGATTTCGGCTTATCTTGTAATAGCTTCTACATTATTTGTTTGATTTATTTCATCATTTCATGTGTATTATCTGACTTGTATAATGATAACAATCCTTATCTTGTTGTTCTTCCATAAGTATAGTTCTTCTTGGAACATATTGTCTTCTAAGAGATAGATATACAAGATATGTATAGAGATTATGCAAACAAGATATGTACAAGAATTAAGAAGAGTATTGTTACCTTCAGAAGAAGAAGTCTCTTTCATCCTGCTTGGTCTTCTTTGTAGGTTTCTTTTCTTTGACAACTAATGCTTCGTGTGTCCCCTTCCTTTTCTTTAGCTCAGGACATTGATTCTTGTAGTGACCATAATTTCGACAGTTGAAGCATTGTACTTATGAAATATCTTTCTCTTGATTCAACTTCCTCCTTGAACCAAGCTTCCTTTTGTTCCTGAAATTATTGAACCTTGTTGTGAAGGCTTGATCATCGTACTTCTTTTGGGGTTTCTCTTTTGCACTGATCCTTGATTCTTCTTGAGCACAAAAAGTCCAAAGTTCTTCAAATGTAGGATACTCCTTCCTTGTGTTCATGCTTGCGGAAAATGCATCCCATGGCTTGGGAAGACCATTGAGTACTATGTTTACCAATTCCTTCCTTGAAATGATCTCTTCAATAGATTGTAGTTGATCTCTTAACTGGGAGATCCTCACAAAGGATGATGTTATGCTATCATCATCATTCATCTTCATGTCACAGATCTCATTCTTTAGACTCATTACTTGTCCAATGTTTCTGACTGAGAAGAGGCTTGTTAGGGCATCGTACATCTTCTTTGATGAGTCAAGATGGGAGATGTAGGGTATCAAATGGTATTTTATAGAATCCACTATGATACTCATGGCATTGATGTCAGAGTCTTTGAACTTCTCCATAGCTGCAACATTCTGCGGTTCCTTCTCTTTTCCTTCTTCCAATTCTGGTTTCACGATCTTTCCTTTTATGATATCCAACACTTTATTCTTGGCAAGGATGAGGTCAATCCTTGTCTTCCATGCTCTGAAGTTAGAAGCTCCATCTAATTTTTTTTCTGACTTCATAGAGTAAGTCATCGCTACTTTGACTTGGTCAACCTTAGATTTGACCAAAAACTCAAACTTGACGTCTTGGCTTGTTGAGAGTATCAAGAAATGTGCTAGGCTAGGGTGCACTGATCTATCCAGAGATTAGGTCAATCCCTTCACTTAAGGTGCCTCAACGAGAGGATTAGGGTTTCTTCAACTGCACCTGCTAGTAACCCTGGCGACAATGCTATGGTGACTACTCCTGCTAGAAACCTTAGCGACGGTTCTTTAATGAGCTTAATATTCTTATGGCTATGTTTCCTTCCAACAGTTAGACTGAATGAAGGAGGTGTGGGCCCATAACCTGTTAGAATATGAATGAATGTGCTCGTTTTATCATTGACAATATCACTATTGTCACCCAACCATAGGTCGAAGCCACCCTCCGAGCACCTTAACCTTGATAGAGAATCGCTCCGGAAGCAAGCCCTAGGCTAGATAGCCAAACAAACGGTAGTGCACCTTTCCCCAAGGATAGCGCACTAACAATAGCTAATCAGATAGTCCAAACCCTAACCAAGAGATAGTCCAAGCCAAACGTGATCTGCTAGTTGTAGCAGCTGCAATGGCAACTGCCCTCCAAACTTGTGAACAAAACTGGGCACTACAGTGCGCACAAGTGCAGCTCTGCAATTCTGAGAATGCCTACCAGAATGAAGACTAGCCTCCTGTATTTACAGTAAATCTGGCTAACTGCCTGGGTCGACTTCTCATTCTAGGTATCTGTCTGTTCATTATATATTATTTCTTCTGGCCAACTTCTTCTCTTGGAGGCTAATAACCTAATATAAATTATCTTCTTGAGCCAACAAGTCTTCTAGGGTTATTAGCCAACTCATTAGGGTTTCTTCTTGCTTCCCGGAGTATTCTACTCTCGCCAGGTTTACACGTGGAGGTAAATACCTCCCACGGCTACCATAATATCAACACCTTTCAACCTATTATCTCCAGTAGAAGTGGGATGAGCCATCATAACCTAAGGTTCCAACACACACCTCTAATATAATGAGAAAATACGCACATTCACATTTAAACAATTTTTTCTTATATTTCCTTTTAGCATGACACTATTTGTGATGGATTTAATTTATGTTTGGACTTTTAGGCTCACACATCATCCATTTTTTTTTTCTTGAAGATGCAATATTTTCTAGCATAAGGTGATTCTCCTATAGGTCAAATATGATAATATTTTTTGTTCCTTTTCAATGTGCATATGCTTTGCATTATAGATCTATTTTTTATTTTTGAATCATTCATGTTGTAGCAATAAGATATTTAACAATTTACTAAAAATAGGAAAAATGTGGCCACAATGCATAGAATGATACCACAAACATACATAATAATAAACTTTGAAGAACTAGCATTTATTCCACCTCTTTACTAATTATTTGGCCAATTTTATACATGCCTTTGTTGAGGGAACTCTTTCCTTGCAACATCAAGACCATGACACTTGGCATACTTGTTAATAATATGGTCATCCTTAACACACTCTCTGAAGCCAATATTATTAATAGGCATAATGATACTACATAAACACCATAAAGAAATTCCAATTTCCTCATCTATCATCAAGGTGATGTTGAAAAAACCCTTAGCCATAAAAGGAATGCCTTTGTTGTCACTTCCACTCTTATCAATGATAGCCTCTATCCTTTGTTGAGGGTTCTTTTCATGGTGATGTAACTCGTGTATGGAAAACATAAACCAAGAACAACTTGGCAAAGTGCAAGCATTGATGATTAAACTGAAAATAGGACCACACCCATTCTTATCTACCCCTTGTTTAACTTATGGCTCCAAGTCTCGAGACTCACAATCCATAAGAGTGGATAAATGAAAGACATCCTCACAACCATAAATGGTGGCACCAAATACTCCTTCATCATCCATATATACTTTCAAGAGTGTTAACCTCTCATTTTCCCCAAAAGATCCAATAAATTCTTCATCTTCACCAGATTCCTTGTGTCATGTACATTTTCTCTAACAATAAATCATCACTCAAGAAAATGCACATAAGCTATGATCCAATGAATCCAGAAGAGTCCCCATGATGCATACTTACTTGATTGATGCACTATATGATTCAATGACATTTGTTCTAGCACCTAGACATTCCACTCATTGAAATTCATTTCAAGAACCCAACCCTTCAATATGAAATCCTCCATTGAAGCAAGTCTTTGTTCACAAGGAAATATATTTATTGCTAAATCTTTAATATGTTACTTGAAATTATTATAATTTAATGAAATCAAATTAACTCTAATTAATTTCAAAAATGTTTTAATTCTTTATAATTAATAAATCACACCATACTAACTCCACACACATATTCTATTTAATTCTCATAAGAAATTAGTGTAAGTCGATTTGCCATTTTTTACATAATACGTGAGTTTGAAGATTGTATAAAAGTAATATATTAAAGCTCCTATAAAAATAATATGTTCAAAACAATTAGAATGAGAAAGGTATAAAAAAAAATATTAAAGAATATTTTAATTTTTTTTAAATAGAGAAAAAAGCTTTATTAATAAAAATATAGTTATACTATATTTATAAAATTAATATATATATATATAGTATAACTAATATTTATATAATTGAAGTGCATATTAGACAATAATTATGTTCATAATAATACACAAATGCTTTGGCTTATACAAATTATCTAAGAGGAAAACTCCTCAATTTAAATATTTAAATATAACTCAATCACCTTAAAATATATCCACTTTTAAAATATAATATTATCGATAACTTTCTTAATTTATTTCCTTCTACTTTAAATATTACTCTTTTTAAATAGAAAAACTACATCCAAATTGATATCCACAAAAACACCTCCTCAAATGTATCAAAGTTAAAAAATCATTTGTTAGATTATAAATTACAATGATTTTACTAAGTAAGTTCCACTTGACAAAAGTGAAAATAAAAAGAAAAACTTCAAAACCCTAAGGTGAAAGTGGAATTCCATTTCAAACATTGGACTAGTTTGTTTTGATGTAATCTTCAAAAGTTATATTCTTTGACAACTCCCATGAACTTTTCAACGAAAAAATGACGAACTTTTGATATCACAAAATGTTTTTTACTTTAAAACAAAACCATGAGCGAGAGGCTTACAAAACAAAATGTGTCTTTATATCATGGACACCCATGACCCATCTAAGTGGAGAGTTGGAGAATGCATGAGCATAGAAAGCATGTATTTCTTTGACAATAAAATAAAAATAGTCAACTTATTGACAATTTTAAATATCCAACACAAAGAATTTATAATTAACATAATTTTTTTTTTTTGGCTAATTTTGACTTAGTTATGGAGTAATTAAAATAACCTTGTTACAATCAATTATAGTTCATAATTCATGGACTCATGATATTGGGTAGCCCATGATATTGTTCATGGTAATTCATATGATGAAGCCTATTTAATGGCTTGGGATACTCCATTGTAATTCCTCACGATATGGGTCTTATAAGAAGTTGACCTATTGTCCCCTATAGGCATGATTGACCAATATACGCTTGAAGTGCATATTGTAGGTTCGATTTGGTTTAGAGAGTCAAGCAAGAAGTAGTTCAATGTTGAAAATTCTCATTAAGAGAATGCATAATCTGTAATGTATTATAATAATTTATTTATTGAATAATACATTGAGTGTGCTTTAGAGTGTGTGGTTTTTCTATTGGAATGGTTTTCCCCAAGAAATCATTGTATAATGTTTGTATGTTTTTGTGTTATTTCATTTGTTTGCATTTTTTCTATTTAATTTATGCACATATTTTTCTTATTGATTAGTGTAGGAAATTTATTTCACACAACTATGTCCTTTCATTTGGTGGTAAAGCGTAATCACCTCAAATCCAAGGTGTTAGGAACAAGGTATTTTGATCTAATATTGGTTAGAGATTGAGCTTATGCAAAACAAAAAAAATGTTGCAAGAAAATGGCAAGCATGGCAAGACTTGAAATGGAGAGTGAACTTGAAGGAGGTGGCTTTGGCCTGGACCATACATGGTGAAACATGTATTTTTGGATAGATGGATAGATTTACCACTTGGATGTTTGGACCTATTGAGATTGAGTAGAGATTTGACGGATTTGTTAGATTCAAAGACTACATGTCTTAAGTTAGTTGTAGATTGTGTGTGATCTAAATATGTCAAGACCTCGATTTACAATTTATTTATTCATATCTACAATATTAATAATTGATTATTATTTGCAGTACTAGATTTATTGGTGGTCTACTATTGGAATCCATGAATATCAAATAGGACTATATTTGTTGGTGGTCTATTTCTCAGAGTCATGAAGATCAACTAAGAATGGATCTATTGTATCATCATGAAGAGCGCCATGTAGGGCCCAATGAGCTCTTTGATATCCATAACATATGGTGGTAAGATAAGTATTTATTTGAAAAATACTTGTTCTATGTAACTATAATGGTATTGGATACCCCATGGTATTGCTCATGGTATTTCATATGATGAAACTTATTTAATGGTTTGGGATACTCCATTATAATATGCCTCATGGTATAGGCCTTGGGAGTTGCTATATTGGCCCATATAGACATGCACGTCCAATGTAATTATGGAGTGCATAGTGTAGGCCTAATTTGGTCTAGAGATCCAAGCAAGAAGGAGCTCAGTGTCGAACATTCTCTAATGTATTGTAACCATCTAGTTGTTTAATAATACATTGAGTGTGCTTGATAGTGCATGAAGACCCTGTAATGTGTTTTAACCATTCAATTGTTCAATAATACATTGAGTGTGTTGGGTTTTTCTTTCAAAAGATTTTCCCCAAGAAATCATTTTCTAATAATTATATGTTTATGTATTATTTCATTTGTTTACAATTGTTATATTTAATTTTTACACATTTTCCTCTCTTTGATTAGTGTAAGAAGTGTATTTCACAATATTGCATTCTTTCATATAAACAAAAATCTAAACCTGAAGATACCTTAACACCAGTTCCCATCATCATCTTGCTCAAAAGTCCACTTTCCTAAAAACCTTGGTTACTCGCACCATTCGCATATCTCCCCCTCAATTCCTCGCGGGGGGAAAGGCCCACCTAACCAAATCCCTTTTATCCAATGACTACTCTCTCTCTCAAATCAACCAAGCATTCTGCTTAGCCATTGATCCTAAACCAAAAATCTTTTCTATGTCCTCCCCTCCTCCTTCTCTTATCTCTCTGCCTTATATCTAGGGCACCATTGATCACATCTCAAAACTCTTAGATAAGAATATTAAAACCTTATTCAAACCCTACAAAACCCTCAAACAAATTTTCAGAACTACTAAAGATAAATCTGACCCGATGCTTGGCCCAAGAGTTTATCAAATTCCTTGCTCCCATGGGAAATATTACATAGGTCAAACTGGAAGAACCTTTAAAGTCCGACTTAAAGAGCATAAAGTTGATACTACCTATAACTGAATCTCCAAATTAGTTTTTGTTGAACACTCTTTTAATTCCAAACACCTTATATTCTTTGACCAAACTAAAATATTATCCTCAACCCCTCATTACTCCCCATGTCTCATTCAGGAAGCCCTTGAAATTGAAAAACATCCTAATAACTTTATTCGCAAAGACGACTACAAAATTAGCCAATCTTGGAAGCTCACCATCGATCACCTTGACCATTGGGCTTCCTCCTTTTCGTTTTTAGTTTCCTAATCATCTCCAACCTTTTTGTCCTCCTCTCCTTTTATTCATTTTTTCCCTTTCCTTTAACTATTTCTTTGTTTACATCTTTTCTCTTCATCTATATGAAATCTCCTTATCTCATTGTTCTGACGTGTTAACTTATTAACTTCTTTTGAATTTATTAGTATCTCATATTATATATATCAAATCTCTCACTTATTTAAAGAAATCATTTTTTTATTAATATCTCACATTAAATACTTCAAATCTCCCTCTTAATAATAATAAAAAAATCCCAAATTACTTTATTTTATTTTATTTTATTACTATCTCATATCAATTATACTAAATCTCCCACTCAATTAAAAATATCCACTTGATAACTCACTTTTATTCCTTATTTTAATAATTCATTACTAAAAAATCCTATTAATATCATTATGATACTTTATTGCACTTCTTAATTCTTTATCTCCTAATCTAAACTACTTTTTGTAAGTCCTTATTTTAATACTTAATTATTATTCTCATTCTTATTTTCCAACCAATCTCAATAACTCGCTTTTTACCCTATATTTAATATTATTAAAGTCTTTGTCATCACCCATTAAATACTGTATTTTAATACCCTATTACTTTATATCATAACCTCAATGGCTACTTTACTACTTTTAAGACTTTATTGCGTTGACAGGCTCTTTACACCCTTTTTTTTTTTTTAATCCAAAAAGTAAATTTCTCAATTATATTAGGAATATAATTTTTTCCATCAACTGGTCCACTTGGGATATAATAACGACTAATGTCCATGAAGATATTTCAAATATTACATGAGATATATGATCAGAGTTCCAAAACTCTATGATGTGTGAGTGCAAGCAAAAGTCTAAGCCATTATAGATTGGGTGAACATTCTACATCCAATCATTGGAGAGTAGAAACAACAAAGTACAAAAAAAAAACATAGTCAAAAAGTTGAATCAACACTAGAAAAGATGGATGTGTTCTCTAGGACCTTCCATGCCATTTTGCTAGTAGTAGAAAGTGATGATGCCTTTAGGTTCCAGATATGATTGTTTGGATAAAGTCTCTGTCTGCTTGTTGTGTACCCTATATATATGCTGAAAATTTAATTCCTGAAAAACTTTGATTAATTCCATCACTTTGATCTTCGAGCCCTCAATTGCACATGCTTGTAATCTGCCTTTTTTTTTAGCCAATCTATGACCACCTTTGAATCCCCCAGGATCTGTAGGTTATGAAAAGATAGGTGGTGTGCTAGATTCAATGTTTCCCAGACTCTCATAGGTTCAACTTAGGTATTAGTGCCCTCACCACAATTCATCAACCATTTAATAACAATGTACTCATGTGTTTTTAGGACACCCCCAGCTCCACATTGTTTTCCATCAGTATAAGTTGCACCATCAAAACAAGCTAGTGTGTATCACGTCTGGTGAGAAAAATAAAAAGTATGGGATTGTAAAGGTTTCTATATACAAAACTTCCTTTTGAGGGCACCCATAGTTTTTATGGTTACTGTAATAGCAGAGGGAGAAATATTCTCGAAAATCGCAGAGTTTCTCTCCAACCAGATATACCAACAGGTAAGGGCCGGGAGGTATGACATATTTGCTTTCTCATTTGTCCATGATTTATAACAATCCATCAATGTTGAACCTATCCATGCATCCTTAAAACTCAAGAGAGTGTTTAATCGTTTCCAGATTGATTTTTTGAAGATACAATGAATGAAAACATGGTTTATGTCTTTGAAAAAGATCTTGCATAATGGACACTAACTAGGGCCTTCCCAACCCTTTTTTGGAGTGTATCCCATCTATGAATCTTTCCCTCAGCTACCATCAAGGTGAATAATTTTATCTTAAGTTGGATGTCCCATTTCCATATTCCACGCCTCCATCCATCAATACCCAAGCAGTCCCGAGTGGAGATAAGAGCCAGGTAAACATATTTTGTGGAGAGGTACCTTGAATGGTCACCTCACGTCCACATTAAAGTGTCATCGCCATCATATATGAAGACTCCTACGTTGTTGAGAGTCATGCAGTAACATTCCCATTCAGCTGACAACGAACCCGAAAGGCCAAGGTCTCTATATCTGTACTAGCTGGTCGAGTGTCCGACTTGTACAACAAGGTTCCTCACCTATGAGAGAATTGTGATTTTTTTCTGTCTTAACAAAGAAACACATTCTAGGGAGAGAAAGGATCTGTCCTCCAAACCCAGGATCTTGTCTCTACCAATAGCCACAAGGTGTCCCAAACCAGGAATCCATCTAAGCCACTGCGTGATTAGGTGAATGGATTTTAAGAGGCCACCCCAAATCTTTGAGACTGCAGTCGAAATGAAAGTAGGCGATCTGAGCCAATTTATAATCGTGGTAGATGGAAAATATTTATATTTTATAACATCATTTCAAATGCCAACACCCATTAGAACCCTCCAGAGAGTATTTGTTGCTAAGGATTTACTGAAGTGAAAGATATTGTGGAACCCCCAACCTCCATAGATTTTTGGTTTAGCCAGAGTGTCCCATATGAAAAGATGTAAATGAGAAGAGTCCCCATTTCCTCTCTAGAGGAAATTAAACATAATAATATTGATCTGGTTTAAAATAGAGCACGAGATGGTTTCCAACGACATCTAGTAAACATGCAGACTTTCAAGAGTCGATTTAACCAAAATAAAATGTCCACCCAATGATAACCATCTATTACACCATAGATCTATTTTTTTCTCCATCTTGGATAGTAGCCAGTTCCAATCAACATTTTTTTCTAGCCCAGTAGTCAAGTAAAAACCTAGATATTTAAACCTTGTGGACAACATTGAAAAATTATATGGAAGAACAGTCCTATATGGTGCCAAGTCCGCCTCCGATAATCATGCATGTAGTACAATTGATTTTTGTACATTTACCCTTAAACTTGATGCTTTGCAAAAAAATTTGATGATGCCATCTATTTCTATCCATTCATTAATAGAAGTGTTTGTCATGATTAAAATGTCATCCACAAATAAAATATGAAGGATCTTAATCATTCTAGAAACTCTTATGCCTGAGATCTTCCCTGCCACTTTGCTTTCTTTAAGTAGTAAGATAAGACCTTCCAATACTAGAATAAATAGCAAAGGAGATAAAGGGCATCCTTGACGTAATCCGCGGCCGCTCCTGAAGAAATCTGTAGCTTCCCCATTTACTAAAACAACAAAGGAAGATGAAGAGACACATCTCATTATCCGGTTGGTGAAATGTACCCCAAATCCAATTTGTAATAAGATCATTCTTAGTAGATCCCGGTCAATACAATCATACGCTTTTTGTAGATCCAGCTTCAGAATAATTGACTTATATTTCTTCTTTTTAATGCTGTGAAGGCATTCATGAGCAGTGCCAATGGCATCTTGTATTTGTCGGCCCTTCAGAAAGCCTAGTTGTTCAACAGAGAGGGATCTGGATAGGATTGGTCTGATACGATCTGCTATGATCTTAGAAATTAACTTGTATACAAGATTGCAGACAAAAATGGTCTTGAAGTCATTGAAATGTTTCGGCTTATTTGACTTCGGGATGAGGGCTATAAAAGTTGAATTGAGGTTGCTTGCTATCTGTCCCTTCATCCTAGATTCCTCAACCATTTCTAACAGATCGACACCCACTAGATCAAAAAAGAAAGTGAAGAACTCCACAGTCTAGCCATCGGGCCTAGGACTCTTATCTTTCTTAAACATGAATAATACCTCCCTTAATTCTTCTAAGTTAATAGGCAAAGATAGGGAGCTTTCTTCTGAAACATTTACCATACGGGAAAAAAGCCCAACTAATCTGCATTGTTCAAATGTTGTTTGTAGATCATGTGCCTTAAAGAAATTACTGAAATATTTCATAGCCTCAACTTTTATATTCTTCCGACCGATACGACAATGACCAGTGGAATCTACAATCTCCCATATGTGTTTGCGGTTTCTTCTATAACAGGTGTATTGATAGAAGAACTTTGTGTTCTGGTCACCTCCTTGAATCCATATAGCCCTGTTGTGTTGCCTCCACAACTCTTCCTTTGCTCTAAGTAAAGTGTTTTGTTCATGTTCTATATTACTTAAATTCTCTGATTCCAAATGCTCCAACCTCAAAATGTTTTTTTTATTCTTTTCCTTGATCCAAAGCTTAGTATGTTTCTTTAGATCCTTTAGTTTCCAAATGATTCTGTGTTTCCCACCTCCTTCAGAAAGGTACAGTGGGTCTGTCCAGATCTTGTGTACAAGGGAAATGAAGTCCTTTTCCTGAAGCCACTGAGAATTTAGATTGAACGGATAAGGTTTGTATGTCGACCCAATCTCTAGTTGTAATAGGATCGGATCGTGATCGAAAACAAAGAGGTATTCCAACGAGGAACAGTATAAACCCACTCTAGATAGGAGCTCTTCAGAAATGTAAAATCTATCCAGTCGTTTGGCGATAGAGCTAGTCCCTTTGCACCCATTCCTCCATGTGGGTACAATTCTGTAATGTCCCCCACCTCTTAGAGAGGTGAGGAGGAGACTCAGTGGCCTGGGCACCCCCACTAGGTCATAGTCTCACAATGAAGGGGGGGAAAGTCAAGAAGTTAAAAGTTATATTTTTAAGTTGACTTAAGAAAGGGAAAGGATAAAGGAGTAATAGATAACTCAACAGAAGAATAGAAGATTAACCCTGGGAGTTAACCTAACTCAATAGAGA
>JASDQU010372499.1:26710-40837 GCA_032191745.1 Picea mariana
ATAGACATCATGTTTTACTTCTATTGGGATGGATGGATGGTTGTACTTGGTACCAGTTGGCTACATTGCTTAGTCGGTCATATTGTATTGATTATTCTCATGTTTCAAGCATGAAACATGTGAAGGGGGCTGAAATGTAGTATACCTAGGGAGGTAATATGGGGTACCTATGGAGGTACCTAATGGGAATGTAGTTATGTGTTATTAGTGGAAGTCATTTAATATATGAGAATGTGGTCATTCAATGTAAGGTGGACTAGGTCCATTATATTAATAAAGGCCCACTATGGTAGTTGGAGGTAATAAATGTGAGAAGGATCTCTAGAAGGTTCCTAAGATATAGAAAGAGATATATAAAGAAGTGTAAGCAATGTAATGAAAGACAGTGAAGAATATTTTGATTGTACAAGCAAGGATTGCTTGAGGAGTTTTATCCTTCCATAAGAATTAATATATGGTGTTACCCTACCTCAAGGGTTTTATTTATTTATTGTGTTCATGCTATGGTGAATGGTTTATGGTTTATTCTTGGTATTATTGAGGTATATTTGCAGATCAAGTATTTGGTTCTTAACATTGCATTACTATAAATCTCATGCAACATGGACTTACCTTTGATGCCCATCTCGATTTCTTCCTCAAGCATGATCCAATCGGAACTGGTCCCTGGTAAGCCTGAATATCGTACCACCTCTACGTATCCTTGATATACAAGTATCTCTCCCTAGTCAAAAAAATTTTAAATTCTTCACCTCTACATATCCTTGATGCACAAGTATCTTTCCCTAGTCAAACAATTTTGAAATTCCATGCCTCTAGGGAGCCATGGAAGGGAATGGATATTTTTATTATTAAATATTCCTAAGTTTGTATAAAGTTCTAGATCAATCCATATAGGAGAAATTTAAATTATTAAAAGTGTCATGTAATGTGAACGTTTCTACGTAGTTAGCACAGATTGATATTTAGAGAGATATTAGGGATAGGTTGATAATAATTAGGATATAAAATAATATGTTGGTGGTTGTATTTCTTGATTATATTGTAATCATCGGAGCATGAAAAATAGGTGGCCAAGAAAATTTAAATTAGGTCAGTCATAGAGAGGTAGTTTGAAGTTGTAAGATTTATGTATAGTGTTTTCGTTAATATAATGAAAGTGTTTTATGTTTACACTATTTGGTGAATGCCTCACTATATTTTGTGTGGTTTGCTTCGTCCATAATATTGAACATGATTCGAATGAGTCCTTGAGATTGGTGAATGATTTTAGAATTATTGTGAGTGGACAAAAATATAGTTTCCAACTCCATTCACCATCTGTTTCTTTTATTGCCTCGAAGCTATTTTTCTATATGGTTTTTTATGTGTATGGAAGCAACTTTACATTAAGTGAATGAGGAAATCATGACTTTAGTTCAAATATATTTCCTATGTTCTATATGTTATGTTTCATGTTTTCTACATATCGTATTTAGATAATGTCATTGCAAGAAGAAAAATCATTCTTCAATAACATTATATTGTCACTTGTTGATCTAGCTAAACGTTTCAATTACCATAGGGTTTATTGATATTCTTAGTTTGATGAATAAGCTATAGTGAATTTATAGATAGATATTGGGCCATTATGAATGAAGTTATTTTGGTATCTTAAGTCCAGGTAACCCTTTAGATTCTATTGGTTTGAGGCATTGAAGATTTGGATTCACTATAGGAATAATCGGTTCATGTATGTGCCTTGGGTGGACTATCAGTTTTAATGATTTTGGTTTTGTAACCTATGATATCTCAACAAGGAAAGGTCATTGGAAGTGGTGTTAGATGCTGAGGAAAGTGGAACTTGAATGGACAAATGAGTCTCGCCTGCTGGATTAGAAAAGAAGAGAAGGTCATCTATATTGATAGAAGGGATGCTTTTTGTTAATTTAAAGAACTAATTGCAATAGAGCCACGATATTGATGCCTGGGACCTATAAGTAATGATTTTCTAGTTCATGTTTCTTCTTGAATTGAATTGAAGACAAAGGGCATTATGATCATAGATATGTAGGGGATGGATTGTATTTGATAGTGGGCTCATAGCGTCAAAGGTCATGGACATGTAGCCTTAAATAAAGGATTATGATCATGAGAATAGAGACTGATATGAGGTTTCTCAAGTCCACTTGTAATATTTATGATGATCGTTATAGGAATTCAAGGTTCCTATAATACTTGTGTTCAACAACAAGAAACAAAGAAGAGAGGTGTTTTGGGTTCTTGAAAATGAAGGGTTTTAGGGACCTTTAATTTTCCCTCAAGTTGTATCTGAACTATGCAATGGAAGCATCATTTAACATTCCTCCATCATTCCTTCTCATCATCTTAGCACTAGCTGGTGACCTTAAAATTAATGTTCAAGGAAGCTCTGGATAACATAGTATTCTTTTGTTCTAATATTCGAAGCCACTCCAGATCTTGTAAAATATGATGTTTGTTAATTATTCATGGAATTATTGTTTAATATATTGTTTTGAGGCCTGGGATCCTAGCTACCTCACCTCACTCACATATTTGTTTGATTTATATAACATTTCCAGTGGGGTTCTGGAGTGAAAAAGTTTCTTTATTTTCTTAACAACCCCTTTTGCACTTGTGCCATGAGCATGAGTAGGAGTGTGTTGGATATAACATTTTCATTAATTTCAAAGATAGGGGGAGACTATAGATGTCCAATACATATATTACAAACCTACAAATGTCCAGGACAAAGATTGCAAAGTGGATATTGTTGAAAGTATTACATTTAGATTTTCAGTTTCGATACCCTATCTTTGAGGGAATTTTTACCTTACATAGCTAGATCCTATGTAATATGTTGTTTTGAGGCCTGTGCGCCTAGCTACATGGACTCACTCACATATATGTTTGATTTCTATAACATTTCCATTGGGGTTCTGGATTGAAAAAGGTTTCTTTATTTGCTCAACAACCCCTTTTGCACTTGTGCCATGAGCATGAGTAGGAGTGTGTTGGAAATATCATTTTAAATAATTTCAAAGATAGACGAAGACTACATATGTCCAAGATAGATATGTAACATGCCACTCTTGCACGCACTGAGTGAACTTATTCTTTGACGACACTTGCTTGCAAGAGCTAGATTATTATACTATTCGCCATTGATTATGTTTATGAGGCATTATGGATGTGATTATATGTTATTTTGATGTATTGACTTAGACAGGTGCTATTGACTTGATTATCTTGGGTGTGTAGGATTTGGACCTCGAGGATGTTGAGGCATCGATGAAACCCTTGGACTCTGGATCGATTTAGGGAGTGGAATATTAGGGTTTGATTGTTCTATATATGGATTATGTGCATCTGATTAGATGTTATGATTATGCATTTTATTCTGAAATGATTCGTCGATGATGTAGGTTGATGATAGCTTGCTGACCAGACTCACATGTGGAGTAGAGGCATCATGCACAACTACCAGAGATGTTGAGGGAGAGGTTTGGATAGTAGACATGCCATAGCCTACTAGCACTCTCGCTGTGGCCCGAACTGTAGGTTAACGATTACCTAGTTTGAGCAAACCCATGATGTCATGAGGGAAGACTGCGACAATCTCTCACGATGATTCTAAGGGGCACACAAAAAGGCAGGGGCCTTATTCCTTAGAGGCCAATAGTATCCCACAAGATCACCTGACAGAGTATTGACTCCAGGGGTTTTTGATGTTTACCAAGTCAGTCAAGAGGCAAGTGGCACCCTTGGAGCACATAGTCTGTCCTGAAGGGCACGTTGCGCAAGGGAAGCAGAATGAGGTGAGTGGCACCCTTGGAGCATGTAGTGCATCTTGAAGGGCATGTCGCGCAAGGGAAATAGAATGAGGCGAGTGGCAACGTTGGAGCACGTAGTGCATCCTGAAGGGCATGTCGCATAAGGGAATCACAATGAGGTGAGTGGAACCCTTGGAGCACCTAGTGCATCCTAAAGGGCATGTTGCGTTGTTAAATAATAAGTGAATAAACCTAGATGGCCTTAGAACGAATGATGTGATGAGAAAGTTTTAAAAACAATTTTTTTCCCTAATTAAAATGTCGCCTAGCCTTAGAAATTAACATCTAGGTCTAAAGTAATACTTGTGGTAAAAAATTAAAAACAATAATAATCATCTTTAAACATGTGACAAAAAGGGGGTAAGAAAATCAATAAATTATTAAAATCAAATTACCTTGGGGGATTAAATTTTAAAAAAGGAGGAATTAATTGTTTTGTTACATATGCTAATTAAAAATTTATTAATTAAAAAGAAAAAGGGGAAAAGGGTAATTTCCTACACTTGCTAATTGGAGTTTTAGATAAAACTGGAAAGAGGGAAATTTAAAAGAATTAAGAAACTAAGGGGAAAATGGGGAAACACAAAGAGAAAGGGAAACATAAGAGAAATAGCAGAATGACTAACTTAGTAAGGTATCTTTCCTTTAAGAACTTTCTAAATTGAAGTCAACTAGTAAATTAGTAAGGGGTTAAGTCATTAAAATGTGTAAGGGAATATGGGGACACCTAGGAGCAATTCTAGGAATTCTTTTAGGTGGGTGATGGAAATAGGAGTAACTAAATAATTAATGAAATTAATATCTGGTGCAATGAAGGGGATGGGTGACACATGTATGGGGAGGATTTTTCTGAATTAAAATATTGAACAATAAATTAAATGGAAATTTGTGAAAGAAAATGACTTAGAAACTCTATATAAAAGAGGGAGGAGGAGAAGGATGGATATGTTATGTTATGTGTAACATTATGATGCATAATTTTAGACTTGATTGACTTATCTTGTGGGAGTTGGGATATGCAGCTCGGTGAGGAGTGGTAGCTCGGCCTTGTGAGGCGAGTTGGGAGCTAGTCGTTCTCTAGTTTAGTGTGTGTGGCCCCTTTGTGGCTCGGGGGGCTGAGGGGGAAGAAGAGTACCCCTAGCATTGAATGGAAGGTATCGGTGAAGTCACAGTGGTCGACAAGTGGGAACTGCACGAAGTGCATGGGACATGACTCGGAGCAGATGACTTGGGATACGATACACTTGCTTTTATTCTACATGGTAGATTATTATTGACCTTACCCTTTCATTTCTGTACTTTTAACTGTGTAAAGAAGGTGTTGGAATTAGCATTTTATTTGAGAACTTAATTTTCTCTTAGCCTTAAGCTCATGTCTTGACTTGATTCCCTTGGCTTTCAATCCCTGAATGTTGTGACTGTCCTATTGGTTTTATTGATTTGTTGTGAAGACTTTTTCTTTACTTCGTCCTCATCCCTAGATCATCAGTCCACACCTGAGAAGTTGGCCAAGAGACGAGTCGACGGTCATCAATTTGGTGTGAATAGACCTATAGATCCTAAATCTCTGCTTTTTTGTGCGTGGATGATGAGCAAATGATAGTTCGCCCAATTATCTACCTTTGTTGGTTGTTCCTAGTCCAGTGATTGTATTGTGCTTTGTTGCGATTGAATAGCTCTGGGATTATTATTCCCTTCCCACAATGAATCACCAATGATCCCCTACGTTGATCCCTGCGGTTTGATACCCTTCCTGGCAATTATTTAAGGCTGTGTTTTTAATGCTTCTCATGGCGATTTTACTATGTGTTTTTCTTTATTTATGGTCTACCATTACTTTGCGATTTTACTCTTCCTTGGTCACTCTGGATTGTGTCTTATTATTTAATTACTCTGCATTTTATTTTATTCAAAGGAATTTACTCTCTACAATTCAACACAGTTAACCATAAATTTTTAAACTCTTCGTTCTTAATATATTCCTGGATAATTTACACTCTATGTTTTTTTTTCTTTTTATCACATTTAATGGAAAATTCTACCTGGCGGTCTTACCCTTACCATTGCAGTGTCAGTGTGAAAGTGATACCCCGCTTACTCACCTTACCCAACATCTATTCTTGGCATTTTCAATGTGCGTGGTAGTGTTTTCTTTTTCCTGTGTATTGGTTGAGATTTATTATATTTAGACTGCACCTTTAACATACTTTGGACAATGAATTATGGTACCCCCTGAGAAGTCTTGTTACATTTCAAGTTATCACTTGTAACTTGTCAATTTCTTGTGTTAACCATCTGCGCTTCATGACTCTTGTCAGCATTTACCACAACGTTTGACCCACTGCATTATCGATTTATCCACATTTTTACTACTCCAAATTTATTTTATTAATAGAGAAGGATTGAGTAATTAGAAATGGTTTTAGTAGTCAGATGTTATTGACTCTCCACTGCAAATTTCATCTACAAATCCTTATGGTTGGATGATGAATTTCCCTTTTTTTGGTATTTAATATCTTCATCCACGAAATCTTCTCCCTCTTCAAGCACTGTATTTTGATGGAGACCGTACTCTAGTTTTATTTTAAGTTGATGGTGAGTGTACCCTGTGCCTTTAGTGTAATTGGATGGCGAGTTTACCCTATGGAATTAACATTCATTTTACATATTTAAACAACGAACTTACCCATTTTTTGAAACACGTTTTCTGATGATAACACTCAGAGATTAGCCTTTATTGTCTGCATTTGTAAATCTGTGAAAGACAACGCATTTTTCTTTACTAATTGTTTATGTGTTCAGCATTGTTAAGAAATGAGTATTCCTCCTTGGATGCAATTGGGTTGAACCCAAAAGCCAATGAACTAGTGGTTGTTACCCCTGCGTTTTACATTTTCCAGACAACGATAATAACCCTACGTTTACATAATTGTTTATGGACAACAATTTTTATAATTGGCGTTTACATTTACACCTTTTTAATAATTGGCATTATTGTTTCTGGAAAACGTTTACATAATTGTCTTTTGGACAACATTTTAATGATTGTCATTTACATTTACAGCGTTTTAATAATTGGCATTAATGTTGCTAGACAATGTTCCTCTTTTATTAATTAGCAATAATAATAATGGTTGTTGAATATCGTTTAATAATAGAATCAACTGCATTGAATGGCTTTGAAATGACATTTAATTATGACCATGAAGATAACATTAAGTCTCATTGAATAACATCAAGGTGGAAATTATTTATAACCAACATAATAGCATGAAATTTGCATTTAATAGTTGGACATGACATATAATTATAAACAACAAAATAGCATTAACATGGCATTGAATAGTGTTGAATGGATTTTACTTATAACCACATAACAACATTAAATGGCATTAATATTTGCATTGAAATGGCACTCAATTATAGACAACGAAATAGCATCCAAAAGTGGAAAATACCATTGAAGTGGCATTAATTATAGACATCGATCTCATTACGGTTTATCCCTTTTTAGAAAACAATGTCGATTATTCTATAAGAAGCATGCAGCACCTTTAAAATGTTAAGTAGTTCACTTTTTAATGGACAATTTATAATTTTTGATAAGCATATTTGATTTGGTTAAGTGCCTTTCTTAGTGCACATCATGATAACATTATGACCTTAGTAGCCTGGTAACAGTTTGACCTTTGCACTTAGATATCTTGATTATCAATTAATGGATGGGTTGTTGGCAGAGTTGGGCATTAGCTTGAGCCTTTCCTTTTGATTGTTGTCATCTTGCATATTGTTGACCGGTTGCTTGGAGTGTGGGTGTAGTCTTCTTGTCAGCTATTAGGCTCCTAGTGCGTGGATTTGTCTAGAGTCCTTGGTCCAGATAGGTTATGTTGCACCAGGGTTATCACCGCACCTATCACCTCACGATGACATGAGTCCTGATGAGGGGATCATGGCACACCATATTGGATAGAGGGAAATGATATCTTGGCTAGAGTCTGTGCTTCCCGTGTGAGTGTTGTTGATCGTTGTAAGTTGTTGTTAGCGCTTGGGTTGTATGGCCTTCATGCATTGGGTTCACACACCTTGAGGTTCTATTCATTGGTCGTCAAGGTCATTATGTCGAGAGGGGGATTTTTTCCCTTATCTTGTAGGCATGGTCATATTTGGGTGGGGCGGGTAGTTGTTTCTCCTTGTGGTTTTACGCCTGCATCACCTAGTTGCTCTTGTGCCAGTGCGTGGAGTCATAGTGGTTTGTTTCCTGTTTGGCGGGTGTGGTGCTCGCCGTAAGGTGTGTTCTCTTTCTATAATCGTTGTTTTCATCCTATTTAGAAGAAAAAAAATTTCACTTTCTTCTTCACTTGTAGCCGTAATGATGGGGTCATCACATATGGTATCAGAGTGGGGTTCAACCCTTGAATTGGTAACACTATGGATTTCATTTATATGATGTTTGATTATAATGATTTCTAATTAAGTTGACTTGTATTCGTGCAGGTAATCATGGTTAGAGGAAGCCGCAAAGGCAGATGATGGGATACTATGGGAGGAGGAATGATGCCTACAATAGTATCCACACTTGAGGGGTCTAACCCCCAGGGAGATGAATAGGTTGTCGGGTAGGAGCAGATAGCGGTGGGTGACGTGGTTGGGCTAATGAGGTCTTTTCATGGCATGTCTGAGGCACTAATTATTCGTTTGGATAGAGATGAGGCCAGGGCGTCAGCACCCTCTAAGGTTCCACCACACACTCCGGTTGGTACTGGTAGCATTCACCTTGAACTTGAGAAGGTCAAATTTCCCGATTTCTTTGGTCCCTCGGACAGTGAAACCACTTAGTCATGGTTGGAGAATATGGTGATGTTCTTTGCACTTCATGAATATACCTCCAACATGAAGGTCCGCATGGAGGTCTTTCAACTAAAGGGGAGCTCTCTTCTTTGGTGGAAGATGCTTCTATCGCAGTTTCACATGGTTGTCGAAGACCTGTCATGGGAACTATTCGAGGAATGGTTCTGAGAGAGGTACCTATCAGAATAATTAATTGAGCATTAGCTCATTGAGTTCAATGCCTTATGAAAGGGAAGTTGTACGGTGCCTGGGTATGAGGCACATTTTATGGAGTTGCTTCGGTATGATTTGAATCTTAATACTGAGAAACTTAACGTCAATAGGTTCTTAATAGGCCTTAATGTTAGCATACATGCAAAGGTTAGGATTCTGATGCCTCAAACCTTGAATGATGCAGTCCAAAAGGACCTCATAGCAGAGGAGGATCTTATCGGTGGGGGTTAGAGCAGGACTCCAGCAAGGCCGACAGGGAAAGTGTCATCTAGTGCACTACAACATTAGACACCAACCAGACATACACTAGGATATCATGGCTTCCAGTGGGGATCCACTTTCACTACACCTCAGTGACTAGCACCTCAGCAGTAGACTCCTTACCGAGGACCCCAACATCAACAACAACGTCAACCGCAGCAGCAGGAATTTAGGCCTGTTCAACAGAACATAACAAGATTCCAGGCCGATGGGCTATCAGCTTCTACTTCGGGTACTAAGAGTAATGGAACAAAGAAGGGGTGTTTGACATGTGGGGAGCCACACTACCAGCACGACTCCCCAGTGGAGAGGACTAGAGCATCTGGATCAGCCAAACCCACTACCTTGGGAGATTTGGGCAAGGCCCATAGGATTCATGTCATGGTGAATAACCGCCAGGAAGATCACCAGTCAACTATGCTTGAGACGTTAGGTACCATCTCTGACTAGACTGTTAGTATTTTGATAGATCTCAATGCTACTGAGAGTTTAATTTCTGGTGTAGCACTAAAAAGGATTAAGGTAAAGGTAGTCGAACATGATGAGTTTATCTTTGTAGAGATGGCTTCAGGAGCCAAATAGAAGGTTGGAGGAAAGGTTATGGGTTGTACCCTTAACCTGGGAGAGTTTGTCACCAGGTCCAACCTGCATGTCATGATCTTAGGATCTTATGACGTCATGATCGGTATGGACTGGTTGGAATCGCATGAGGCGATACTCAATTGTAAGATGAAATGGTTGAGCTTTGTCGATGATGAGGGGCAGAGATGCATGATTGTAGGAAGGAACCGGGAGTTTCCTTGAGGTTCATCTCTTCCTTGCAGCTACAGAAGAGCATGCATAAGTGATGTAATCTTTATGCGATCCTTGTGTTAAATGAAAAGGGAGTAGTGGAATTTCTAGAACACCTTCCTGTGGTGAGAGAGTTTGCGGATGTCTCCTTGGAAGAGTTACCTGGGATGCCACCAGAAAGGGAATTGGAGTTTACCATAGACCTAAAACTGGGGACTGAACTGATAGTTAGAATGCCTTATCGGATGTCGACCCTGGAGTTACAGGAGTTGATAATGGAACTGAATGAATTGTTGGACCTGGGACTGATACGTCCAAGTGTGTCACTATGGGGTGTGCCTGTTATCTTCATACGAAAGAAGGATGGGTCTTGGAGGCTCTGCATTGACTACCGTCAATTGAACAAGGCAATGATCAAGAATCAATATCTATTTCCAAGGATTGATGATTTGTTCAATCAGATGAAGGGTGCGACAGTGTTTTCCAAGATCAATTTGTGATCAAGGTATCACTAGTTACAGATCAAGGAGGATGATGTCCCTAAGACCACGTTTAAGACACAGTTTGGTCATTAAGAGTTTACTATTTTACCGTTTGGACTAACAAACGCCCCATGGGTATTTATGAGTTTGATGAATGGGGCGTTATGCGAGTACTTGGACAAGTTCGTCCAAGTATTCGTTGACGATATTTTTTTTTACTCTCAGACGACGGAGGAGCATGAAGACCACTTGGGCTTGGTACTATAGTGTCTATGAGAGCATAAGTTGTACGGGAAGTTGTCCAAATGCTCATTTTATCAATCGAATATTCACTACTTAGGGCATGTCATCTCTGGTGAAGGTATCACCGTGGATCCATCAAAGGGCGAGGCTATTACGGAATGGCCTATGCCGACAAATGTCCCATAAGTGCGTAGCTTAATGGGTTTAGCGGGATACTATCTATGATTCATTGATGGATTTTCGAAGATAGTAAATCCAATCATGGAATTGATGAAGAAGAACAAGAAGTTTGTTTGGACCCAGAAATGCAAGGAAGCATTTCAGAGGCTCAAGGAGATGTTGACAGTTGCACCCATACTAAAGTTCCCTGACATAGATGCAGACTTCTTGGTATGCACTGACGCATCCAAGAAATTCTTAGGCGGAGTCTTGATGCCATACGGTTGAGTGATCGCTTACATATCGAGGAAACTAAGAAGGCATGAGAAGAACTATGCGACATAGGATTTGGAGTTTTTATCCATTGTTTATGCCTTGAAGGTTTGGAGACAATACCTTGTTGGAAAAAAATTTGAATTAATTGCGTAACACTATGGACTACAACACATATCTATGCAAAGAGACTTGAACGCGCGACAACGACGTTGGTCGGAATTTCCTAGTGAGTACGACTTCAAGATTACTTACATAAAAGTAACCATGAACCAAGTGACAGATGCATTGATTCAGAGACCATGCATCTTTTCGATGATGCCTCTTCAGACGAATCTACAAGAAAAGATTATAACTTTACAATGCGACGATGATTGGTACAAAGAGACCAAGGATTTTATCAAACAAAATGCAATGATGGTACCAATATTTGAAGAATTTACGTTTGACAACGATGGATTATTGAGGTTTAAAAATTGGATTTACGTACCAATGAATGATGAGATGAGGATTTTGATCCTAAAAGAGGCTCATAGAGAAGTATACATGGCCCACCCAGAAGTCACAAAGATGAGGGTAGACTTTAAACCCTTATTTTTCTGGAAGGGAATGAAGCCAGACATAGTTAACTATGTGGCCAGATGTCTAGAATGACAGTAGGTAAAGGATGAACATAGACATCTAGCAAGATTACTATAGCCACACACTATTCCAGAATCGAAATGGGAGGTTATTTCGATGGATTTCATTGTTGGATTGCCACTGTCGAAAAGGAGACATGACTCGATTTTTGTGGTAGTCGACACTTTGACAAAGAGTGCTCATTTTATTCCTATGCATACGACGTATCAGGCATCTAACATAGCTAGAGTTTTCATTAGTGAGATTTTGAGGCTGCATGGAGTACCAAAGAGGATTATATCCGATCGAGGATCGGTGTTTACCGAACAATTTTGGACTAGTTTCCAAGAGGCCTTGGGAACCCAACTTAACTTTAGTACTGTGTATCACACAAAGACTGAAGGGAAGACAGAAAAAACAAACCAAATCTTGGAAGACATGTTGCGCATGTACGTGATGGACCAACAAAAGCATTGGTAATAATTCTTGCCACTGGTAGAATTCACTTATAACAATAGCTACCAAAGCACCATTAAGATGGCTCCTTTCGAGTTTCTTCACGAGCGACCATATCAGACGCCTTTGAGTTGGGATCGGCTTGAGGATAGGGTCCTAGTGGGACCAGAAGCAATCCAATAAATGGAAGAGAAAATGAAAACAATAAGACAAAGGATCAAGGAAGCCCATGATTGAAAAAAGAGTTATGCCGATGCACACCGTGTCGATCGTAGTTTTGGAGTTGGTGATCAATTCTTCTTATAGGTAAAACTGCATAAGATTTTGATCAAGTTTGGAAGGGGAGACAAAATCTCTCCTAGGTTTGTGGGACCTTTTGAGATTGAGGAGAGAAAGAGGTTCATGGCCTATCGACTAGCCTTGCCTGATTCTTTGAGGCGTATGCACGATGTTTTTCACGTATCTATTTTGAGACATTATATTAGTGATCCTACACATGTTATTGACATAAGTTCCTTGCAGGTATCGGAAGAGGGGGTGCTCATGACTGAGCTGATCTGCATCCTGGATCATCACATTCGACAGTTACAGTGTCGAACAGTAGATCAGGTCAAGGTCTAGTGGGAAAACTATAGTCTCCACTCGGCAACCTAGGAGGATGCATATGATATGCGCCAACAATTTCCATTTTTGTTTGATAGATAGACTTTTGACACCGTGATACACATGATTTCGGCACTTATATACTGTGAAACTTTGGGATGAAGTTTAGACCAAGAGGGGGTGTATGTAACATATCTCTCTTGCGCACACTGAGCGAACTTATTCTTTGAGGACACTTGTTTTCAAGTGATCCAGATTATTATACTATTGGTCGTTGATTATGATTATGAGGCAGTATGGATGTGATTATATGTTATTTTTTTGTATTGACTTAGACAGGTGATATTGACTCGGTTCTCCTGAGTGTGCAGGATTTGGACCTCGAGGATGTTTAGGCCTCGATGAAACCCTTAGACTACGGATCGAGTCAGGGAGTTTTATATATGACATATGTCCATCTGATTAGATGTTATGATTATGGATTTTATTCTGACATGATTCATTGATGATGCAGGCTGATGATAGCTTGCCGACAAGACTCACATGTGGAGTAGAGGGGTCACACACAATTACTAGAGACGTTGAGGAAGAGGTGTGGACAACAACCTTGCCACAACCTACTAGCACTCCTTCCATGGCTCAAACTATAGGTTAACGATTACCTAGTTCGAGGAGACCCACGATGCCGTGAGGGCAAACTGCGACAGATGCTCATGATGATTCTAAGGGGCATGCAATAAGGCATGGGCCTTATTCTTTAGAAGCCCTTAGTCTCCTACAACATCACTTAACGGAGTATTGAGTCCAGGGGTTTTTGATGTCTACCAAGTCAGTAAAGAGGTGAGGGGCACACTTGGAGCACGTAGTGTGTCCTAAAGGGAACATCATGCAAGGGAAACAAAATGATGTGAGTGGCACCCCTGGAGCATGTAGTGCATCTTAAAGGGAACTTCGCACAAGGGAAATAGAATGAGGCTAGTGGCACCCTTGGAGAACGTAGTGCATCTTGAAGGGCACGTCGTGAAAGGGAAACATAATGAGGCGATTGGTACCCTTGGAGCACCTAGTGCATCCTGAAGGGCAAGTCGCATTGTTAACTAATAAGTGAAAAACCTAGATGGCCTTAAAATGAATGATCTGATGAGAAAGTTTAAAAAAAAAAAATCCCTAATTAAAATGTCGCCTAGCCTTAGAAATCAAAATCTATATCTAAAGTAATACTTGTGGTAAAAAAATAAAAACAATAATAAGCATCTTTAAGCATCTGACAAAAAGCGTGTAAGAAACTCGATAAATTATTAAAATCAAATTACCTTGGGGGATTGAATTTTTAAAAAGGGGGA
>JASDQU010372499.1:50961-72654 GCA_032191745.1 Picea mariana
GAAGTGTCAACTGAAAGAGAATATTCTCTAGGTAGAATATTCTCCCCTAAAATATAGGAGACTGGATAATGACTAATTATGACTAATAAACAAGGAATAACCTTAGGAAAAATAAATCCTAGGTGTGAGTGAAGTAAATCCAACATAGATCCTATTTAATATATTGTTTTGAGGCCTGATATCCTAGCTTCCTAGACTCACTCACATATATGTTTAATTTCTATAACATTTCTAGTGGGGTTCTAGAGTGAAAACGTTTCTTGATATGTTCAAAAATCCCTTCTGGACTTATGCCATGAGCATGAGTAGGAGTGTGTTGTAAATATCATTTTCATTAATTTTGAATATAGGGGGAGACTATAGATGTGCAAGATAGATATTAAAATCCCACATATGTCCAAAACAAAGATTGCAAAGTGGATATTGTTAAAAGTATTATGTATAGATTTTCAATTTTGATACCCTATCTTTGAAGGAATATTTACCCTACATACCTAGCTCAAATGGGAGCATAAGTTATATGGTTGTAAATCTTGTTCTGATACCTTTCCAATGGTATATGGAATTCCCTCTAACTCCCAAAGAATTAGAAGATATGAATTTTTCCATACGACAACCCAACTAGAAAATTGAGGTCGACTCAGCCAATGTTTGAAAGTTGGCCCTAAAAGTGGGGAAATAATTACTATAAATACATGATAGATGTGTACATTTGTAATGTAACCAAGCAAGATATCAAGTTTTATCTATGTACAAGTGATATGAGTTACATTATAAGTACTCAAGCGTCTTATTGGGTTGTAAAGGTGTGAAAGAGAATTCTAAGGGATTTTCTTGGGATATTTCTTGTTGTCAAGGTGCATTATTATGAGGTTGTGATGTTTCTATCACTGTGATGATTTCATAAGATCTATTATGATGTTGTGATGTTTTTTTCATTGTGATGTTGTTGTGTGTTCTATTATGAGATTGTGATGTTGTCCTATGAACTATTATGATGTGGTGATATTGTCATAACTGTGATGTTGTTGTGTGCATTTTTGGGTGGCTGTGATGTTTTCATCAGGGATTATATTCTAGAATGATGCAATGATGTTAGCTAGGGCATGAAGGTTACATGTGACTAGCATTTGAGTGATTTTTTGTGGAATGAAGCATGTAGGTGAAGTTTGAAGTACTCTATGTATGAAGCTCTTGGATTGGTTTCTACACATATCTTGTTGATATGGTTTTCAGGGGAGGCTATTGGTGTCTCTAGCAGGTTGGTTCCTGCATATATTGTAACATTATGTTGGTTCCTACATGTGCAGCTGGATTGGTGCTCGGTTCACAAGATTGGTGTCTTTAGTAGACTGATGCCTACATATTTTTGGGTTGGTGCTCAGTTGAGGAGATTGATATCTCTAGTAGGTTGGTGCCTACAATATTTGTAATAGTAGGTTGGTGCCTACAATATTTGTAATAGTGGGTTGGTGCCTAGATGAATTTATAAAGAGAAGTTGCATGGTTTTCCCTCGATTGGGTTTCCATGTTAAATTTTATGCATTGTGATTTGAGTTTATATGTGATTATTGTTTCTCATTTAATTAATGATTGATGAATGGTTAAATAAAGTAAAAAGTATCTTATATTGATTCACCCTCCCTTAGTATAAGCATAAGTTCAAAAATTGTTGTCGAAGCGGGTTCCTTCAGAAACAATCTAACCATTTGAAGGAAGATCCATAGAAAATATGGATCGTAAGGATTGTCTCCCTACAAATGGAGCTCCTTTAGTCGATGCAAAAAACTATGTAACATCAAGTATAATAACTAAGGAATATTTGCATGTCATTGGGTTTGGTATTTGAGAATCAATCACAACAGGTTATAGAGATAAAGTAGGGAAGGAGTCGATTGAAAAAAATGAAAAATAAATAGAGGTCATCTTGAGTGGCCTACCATATTCTGATATTGTCAATGTAATGAAGTTTACACAATATAAACAAATTTGGTAGAAGCTACAAAATATCTATGATGAGAGATCCGATGATTGTTCCTATGATCATGAGTCAAAGACGGAAGAAGAAGAAGTTGTGACAAAGCTAAAAGGAGGATCAGGAAAATTCAAAGAAAGGGGAGATAATGATGGTAAAGAAGAATCTCTCTCCATAACCATGGAAACAAAACTCGCCGATGAAGAACATGAATATAAATAGAAATAAAAACAATATTAAGAAGAAGAAGATGTTGATGAGGAAGTGAATATTGAAGAAGAACTCGTTAGTGCCTTAGAATAAGTACATAGACCCAAGAAATAAAACATAAAGCATAAGAAGCAATTGCCGAAACATGAAAACAAGGATCATGATATTGAAGAACTAGAGAAGACCTTTATTATCCAAAAGACTCAACTAGAAGAAGAAAAGAGGATATAAGAAGTGGTGAGAATCTGACTAAAAGAAAAGGAATAAAATTGTGAGAAAATATTTTGCTTCAGAAATGAACTAGAGAAAACAATGGATCAGTTGAATAGAATCTTGAAGTTTGGAAAGAGCACTGAAATATTAGATAATATTCTCAGTTTTCAAAGGTCACCATTCATCAATATAGATATCGGGTATGAAAATAAACAAAAGACCAGCGAGGGAGATGCAAAATGTTGTATGGGAGTGATATCTCTCTCATCTTGTCAGTAACGGAAAACAAAAGATCAAGGGGAGAAACCTTTTGCCATTGATATCAAAGGGGGAGAATTTACAAAGATAGGAAGAATTGTAGAAATGAGAAAAGTTGTAGACATGATTAGTATCATAATTGACTAAGGGTTTCCATCAATGACAATGTGGGAGATCGTTGGAAATATTGTTGTCATTGATGTCAAAGGCTGTGGTATATTACAGATGTCCATGATAAATATTACAACCCTACAGATGCCTAAGAAAAATATTGCAAGGTGGATATTGTTGAAAGTATTATTCTTGGAGTTTTTATGGTTAGTATGGATAACCTACATTTGAGGGAATTTTTACCCTATATACCTAGGTCAAATGGGAGAAAAAATTATATGGTTGGAAATGTTATTCTGAGACATTTCCAATGGTATATGAAAATCCCTCTAACTACATAGGAATGCGGAGATATGATTTTTTGTGTCTGAAAAACCAACCATAAAATTGTGGTCGGCTTAGCTAGTATTTACCGACTGACCCTGAAAGTGGGCACAAAATTAGTATAAATAGAAGATATATGTGTACATTTTTTAGTGTAACCACGCAAGAGATCAAGTCTTATGTGCACAAAAGTGATCTGAGTTGCGCCAAAGGTGTTGGGGTGTCTTCTTGGTATTTAAAGGTGTGCAAGAGAATTCCAAGGGATTTTCTTGGGGTCTTTCTTGTTCTCAAGGTGTTTTATTCAAAGGTTTTGATGTTTTCGTCATTGTGATGTTGTCATATGCAATATTTTAATGTTGTGATGTTATTGTGTGCGCTATTATGAGATTCTAACATTTTCATCAGTGTGATGTTTTTGTATGCGCTATTATGATATTGTGATGTTGTCATCACTATGATGTTGTTGTGTGCACTATTCTAAGGTTGTTATGTTATCATCAAGGATTATATTTTGAAATGATTCTATGAATATGGATAGGGCATGAAGGAAACATGTGACTAGTGTTTGAAGCATTGTCTATGGAATGAAGCATGCAAGTGAAGTCATAAGTACTTTTTTTATGAAGATATTGGATTGTTGTCTACATATATCTTGTTGAGTTAGTGCTTAGGTGTGGGCATTGCTGTATCCAGCAGGTTGGTACCTAAGGGTGTTGATGGTTTGGTGTTTAGTTGAGGAGATTGGTGTCTCCGGTAGGTTGGTTCCTACAATATTTGTAATAGTGGGTTGGTGCCTACTTGAATTTATAAAGATAATTTTTATCGTTTTCTCCCGATTGGGTTTACATGTTAGACTCTTTTCATTGTGATTTGAGTTTATATGTAATTATTGTTTCTTAAATAATGAATGATTGATAAATGNTGTGGGAGATCAATGGAAATATTGTTGTCATTGATGTCAAAGGCTATGGTATATTACAGATGTCCATGATAAATATTACAACCCTACAGATGCCTAAGAAAAATATTGCAAGGTGGATATTGTTGAAAGTATTATTCTTGGAGTTTTTATGGTCAGTACGGATAACCTACATTTGAAGGAATTTTTACCCTATATACCTAGGTCAAATGGGAGAAAAATTTATATGGTTGGAAATGTTATTCTGAGACATTTCCAATGGTATATGACAATCCCTCTAACTACATAGGAATGATGAGATATGATTTTTTGTGTCTGAAAAACCAACCATAAAATTGTGGTCGGCTTAGCTAGTATTTACCGACTGACCCTGAAAGTGGGGACAAAATTAGTATAAATAGAAGATATATGTGTACATTTTTTAGTGTAACCAAGCAAGAGATCAAGTCTTATGTGCACAAAAGTGATCTGAGTTGCGCCAAAGGTGTTGGGGTGTCTTCTTGGTATTTAAAGGTGTGCAAGAGAATTCCAAGGGATTTTCTTGGGGTCTTTCTTGTTCTCAAGGTGTGTTATTCAAAGGTTTTGATGTTGTCATCATTGTGATGTTGTCATATGCAATATTTTAAGGTTGTGATGTTATTGTGTGCGCTATTATGAGATTCTAACATTTTCATTAGTGTGATGTTTTTGTATGCGCTATTATGATATTGTGATGTTGTCATCACTATGATGTTGTTGTGTGCACTATTCTGAGGTTGTTATGTTATTGTCAAGGATTATATTTTGAAATGATTCTATGAATATGGATAGGGCATGAAGGAAACATGTGACTAGGGTTTGAAGCATTGTCTATGGAATGAAGCATGCAAGTGAAGTCATAAGTACTTTTTTTATGAAGATATTGGATTGTTGTCTACATATATCTTGTTGAGTTAGTGCTTAGGTGTGGGCATTGGTGTATCCAGCAGGTTGGTACCTAAGGGTGTTGATGGTTTGGTGTTCAGTTGAGGAGATTGGTGTCTCCAGTAGGTTGGTTCCTACAATATTTGTAATAGTGGGTTGGTGCCTACTTGAATTTATAAAGATAATTTTTATCGTTTTCTCCCGATTGGGTTTACATGTTAGACTCTTTTCATTGTGATTTGAGTTTATATGTAATTATTGTTTCTTAAATAATGAATGATTGATAAATGGTTAATTAAAGTAAAAATATCTTATATTGATTCACCCCCCAATCTTAGTATAAACATAAGGTCAATGAAGTGCACAGGGAGGGTGGGGTCTTGGATGCTCCCAACTTCTTGGTGCCACACATGTTCTACTCGGGGCCATTTGTTTCCATCTAGAAAACTATGGCTTGAGAAGGAATACCCAGAACATAATGACCAATCCTACAAGGATAGTGTCCAAGAGAAAGTTGTGTAGGATGCCCAAACTACCAAACAACAACCAGATCCAAGTGAAATCACACAGGGGAAGCTTAGGTCCTATTCCCAATTTCAACATTGAGGGTCATGCAAAAGGCTAAAGTGGCAAAGGACTATTCTCACCCAAATAGACTAGAAAACCAGTTGAGGAAATCCCCCACCCTGAGAGATAGAGAAAAACCGACCAAAAAAAATGGATAAACAAAGAAAAAATATCTCATAACAACCCACATAAAACCACCTTTCACTACGAACATAATGCCATAGAAAAAAGGCACCAAAACCTCATCCTTAGAATAATAGAGCAGCACGACCAAGCAACCACACTTAAATCCTGAGAGCGTACATTCAACCATAATCCACATAGTTTATCTCATGAGAAAATCCATACAAAACAACTAAAAGGAAATTATACTTACCATTATCACTAGAAGAGTGTCACACAATTGAAAGCTTCTACCACAATTCCTCGTAAATATTATTAACAATGGACTAGACTTTCATACCCTAAAATGAGAACCCTTTATCCTTACCCATAATTGCTTCAGAATCACATGCAATAACATGAAACCACATGTACTTACCACCCTCTAACTTAACAACAGAACTAGACCAACGAAACACCTATGTGATGTCTCCCCTATTACATGAAAACTATTTATAATAAGGTCGCTCACCCCATATGAGGTATTTGAAAATAACTTTATTTAATTAACTATCAAAAACATCTTATAAACTATGTATATTTTATAAGGCACCTATGTGATTTCTCCCTTACTCATAACAACAACTTATAGGCCAAGGTCGATCAAACTTATGGGTGTGATTTCTCCCTTATTACATAACAACTTATAAGCTAAGGTCGATCACCCCATATGAGGTATTTGAAAATATCTTTATTTAATTAACCATTAAAAACTTCTTTAAAACAATGTATATTTTATTTAGTATTACTTTTTGGAAAGTACTATAATAAAATTAACAATACCTATCGAACGAAAAGAGTATGAATAACTTGGAATTTTGGTAAAGGTTTATTGGTTTTATTTTATTATAGTATTTTAAATTTATTTTGAATTTTTATTTTGATATTTGATTTTTTTTATTATTTTTGTTAAATAGTTTGGTTTAGATTTATTTGTGATTGGTGGAATTGGCAACTCGTGGTTTTCGTAATAGTGTGACATGGGTCTATTGTTTTCTGCTACTTGTGGGTCGATTCTCTTCTGCTACTTTTATAATTTACAGGTGCATCCACACAACCCACAAGCATGGGGGAATGTAACTTGACACCATCTTTTTACATTTCCTTCCATTTACAGGGCACTTTCCAATAGGTCTACACAACTACGGACAATAGTTTATTTTACATTATTTTTTTAACAAAAGTTTAATTATATGTAAAAGGATATAAATATTATTAAATAATCATGTGTGGAGATTTTTGGGAGCTTCAACATCAAATTAAATTAAAATGTAAATATTTTTATTTCATTTTTACAAATACATTATTTATCACAAATATCTTCATTATATTTACATAAAATATCGCTATAAAACAAAGACTAAAGAACACTAAATATTATTTTAAGATTTATTTACGTAAAAAAAAAAAAAATTAATAGTGCTCATTTCATAGTTTTGGATATGAAAAACTTTTAATGCACGTATGTTTTCCTTGACTTTAATGCTTCAAATTTACAAAAATGTTTGAAGTTTATATATGCAAAGTTTAATTTAAAAAAGATCTTAAAAATTTATATATGTATTTTTAATTTGGTTTCTCATTTTCTAATCAAATCTTGACTTTAATGCTTCAAATTTACAAAGATGTTTGAAGTTTATATATGTAAAGTTTAATTTTAAAAAGATCTTAAAAATTTATATATGTATTTTTAATTTGGTTTGTCATTTTCTAATCAAATCTTTATGTATTAAAGTTTCAATATTGTGTTAAATATATTCATATAATTATTAATACAAATTAAATTAGTATAAATTAAATTAATTTCCATATTGTAATTGTTGCAATAGGAGCAAGGTTGTCCTAGATTAATATTGTCGTGGATTGACCTTCAATTTTATTGAAATAAGATTTAAAATGTATACATTATAATTTAAAATATCATTGTAATCTAAAATATTTTTATATATTTTTAATATATAGTATTGTCTCTCCCAAATTGAAGTTCCTGCAAATTTGAGGGAAATTTTTACTCATTCCAAACACTCATATGCATGTATCCACGACTTCAAATTCCTGGAAATTTGAGAAAAACATCTACTTGTTCTAAAAAAAACATCTACTCATTCTAAAGACTCATTCATATCCACATTTCCAAAGTTCCCAAATTCCATAAAATCATGAAACATAACAATATTAAAAACTTTAACTATATATTTAAGTATTTAGAAAGCTTTGCCAAATAACATTAACGCTATAAATATATATTTAAGTATTTAGAAAGCTTTGTCAAATAACATTAACGCTATGTTTTTTATGAAAGGAGATTTTGGGCATTACAATTTAGTTGGGTATAATATTATTGGTATTTTTTTAAAATTGAAATTAAGTTTAGGATAATTGATATGAAGATTAAGATTTAGGTTTAAGTAATTAAAATATATAAAAATTTGTTTAATATTTTTATATTGTTTTTTTAATTATTTTGTTTACAATAATTTAATATTGAGGAGATTCTCAATATTAAAATAAGTTAAACAATATGAAAGATAAGAGGATTTTTAAAATTGTTCAAAATCCAGTGGTAAATTAAGATATTGTAAGGAAGTAATCAATCTTAATCCACAATAATCCCTAATCTAAAATAATCTCTATTAAGATATGAACAAATTTTCACTAGTTCCATAATGAAAGAGGGCATTCGTTAATTCCAAAAACTCCATGGAATGAATGAGATGTCACATTTGTGACACTAATTTAGATTTTCCAACCTAAACCTAAACTAAATCTCAATTTCAAAATATTTGTCACGCTACCAACCTTCCTAACCTTTTAACTCAACAAAACTATTTTGATCTTGGAAAACCTCTCTTAATGTTTTTCCAGAACATAAACCAAATTCTAAAGAATTGCAAGTAATACCTTACCCTCTTACCTTCCTAAACTTTTAGCTCAACAAAACTATGGTGATCTTGGAAAACTTCTCTTAATGCTTTTCCTAACAAAATTCTAATACCTTACCCTCTTAAGGTCTCATAGACCAATTTGGAACGTTAATCATCATCATCATTTTAATAATAAAACATTAAAATAATAAAAAATCATAAAAATTTATGCCTAATTCATTATATATTTGTGTATGCTTTGAATGAATAACACTCATCTTAAATCCATTCAACTTCAAATCTATCAAACACAATGGTCCAGGGAAATCAAATCTTTGATAAATCTAAAATTAAATGGATCTAAATTAGTTTAATATTTTGTAAAATATAATTTTATAACTATAACCAACTTCCACTCAAACCAAATTTTGTATAATATATTTTAATTATTTTAAAATATTTTAAAAAATATATATATATATAATTATGAAAATTACTAACTTTCACCCAAACCAAAATTTGTATAATATATTTTATTTATTTTAAAATATTTTAGAAAAAAATATATAATTATCAAAATTTTAGTTCAAATAATTAAAATATGTAAATGAAAAAACAAAAAAAAAAGAGAAAGGTAAACCTTCGAGTAGATAATCGTGGGAAAGGTATAATCAAACGTGAAAGATTTGGAAATAAATGTTTCTCCTCTATATAAAATAAAAATATTCCTGAATTTGTGAAAATATTACCATATCTGTAATAAATACTTCTTTTTGAAATAAAGCCTTTGAATTTGTGAACTCAAATTCTATATTCAAGCTCAGTATCATAAAGCAAGAAATTTTAATTTTAATAAGATATTAACGAAATAATTTACATTCACGTGTTATATCTTTATTCCTACTTTTAACTATAATCTTAAAATTTACCCGTTATATCTTTATTCCTACTTTTAATTCCATCTTTCTATTAATATTTATTAGAAGTTTGATTTTTTGACATGTCTTTTGAAACGAAATTGTTGATTAGATATTTGATTTCTTGACATGTCCGTTGAAACGAAATGTCTATTTACATTGAGGTGTTCTATAGTTATTCTTACTTTTACTCTAACTGTCAGATTATTACTTTCAATTATAAGTCTGATCTTTTTAGATGTCTTTTGAAAAGACACGTCTATCATTATGACGATGAATATGTTTAATATATGTAAATTTGAAATTGTCTTTATTACATAAATACTTTTTAATTGGTGATAATATTTATAAATATAATAAATCTATCATTATCATTTTTTAAATTTATATTAAATTAAATATTTTTTTTTCCGTTTAGGTTTAAAATAATTATACATAATTTAGAAATAATTTTTATAAAAGGCTAGAAGACATTTAAGTTTATTTTAGGTTTAGTAACAAAGCTTTACTAAAACTTAATTTTCAAATCTTCAAATATAGAAAAAATTAAAGTTTACTTTGGGTTTACTAACAAAGCTTTACTAAAGGGTCATTTTCAAATTTCCAAATAATGAAGGTTGTTAAGATGAAATCAATTTTATTATAGAAGTGAAGAAAGATTGACTTCTATAGTATATTATTGTTATATTTATATTGATAATTTAGAAGATTACATAGAGAAAGAATGTTATGGAGGGGGCATGCTAATTTTCTTTAGCATCATGAGGTTATATACATTATATATAAATGATTCTATTATTTTAGCAAGATGTTGCTTTAATTTTAATAAGAAATCTAAATTTTTTAAAGATTTGTGTATGTACTTTGAGATGTCTATAAATATAGATAAAATAAAGATAATCACCAATAAAATGAGACAAATCATATCACCATTTTCACTTATGATAAGAACAATATGGAGGAAGTTTATTTTAAAAGTATATAAGAATTTATTTTCATCACGTAGTTTGATTGGAGTTGTAGCCTTGGAAAAGGATTCAATGGAGATTGAAAAGCATATTTTCGTTTAGAAAGCATTTATAAAGATGAAAAAGTTTGGTCTCGGGGAAAAATGGTCTTCTTAGACACATTAGCTACCCTAGTGATCATATATGACGATGAGGTTAGAGGTTGTATCATATGGAAGAAAAGTTGAATGAAAATCAAGCAAATCTAGATGAGATTTATAATACATAAGCTTAAAATTAAGTACAATCATCAAATTTATATGCTCTTTTAAAAGTTATGTTTCATCAAATCAAGAGTAAAGCTATAATGAGGTACTTAATGTACAATCAAAATTAATAAGGCATAAAGGTTTGTAAGAATCGAACACTTAAACAAATAGAGGAGCATTGTATCTAATTAAAAAAAGCCTTATATAACAACCAAAACACCCAAAAATAGAAAAGAATGGAATAGGTAGCATACTTTGTTCATATAGAGGCAATCTTGATTTATAGTTTTACAGAGGGTCCAGAAGATAACTACCCAAAAAGAGAAATAATAATCTCATTGCACGTAACTCATAGGTTGTAAGAGAATAATGAAGAATACAAATGCTCATAGCTTGAAGGCTGAAAAAAAATGCTAAAGAATGTAATGCGTGCAACTCCAACACTTATGCAACTACTCTAACAAACTCTATTGGATTTCTTGCTTAATACATTATCATGAGGGGGTGCACTATCTTGGAGGAACAAGTTGTCTCAGGTTTCACCCATGTTCTATATAGGCTCCTCCTAATGTACTACAAAAAGAGGTGGTGTTGTATGCTAAGTGGTGTTATTGCTAGATGTTGAATAACTTCTTTAAATATGTTCCCATTCTTGAACAATGTTCTCCCCGTGAGTGAGATGATGTAATTCAATAAATATACTATAATTGATATCCTACCAAGTGTAAAAATTCATTCAAAAAATGAAGTGGAAAGATGAGATAAGTGGACTAAAATATATACACATGAGAAACCACATTGATACATGAAGGACAAATGCATGCTGGTGAATTCTACAAAAGTTGATGATTTGTATGCAATAGATAGTCTTGGATGATCTACATTTCCATTTAGAGAAGAGGGTAGAAATGTAGTATTCGCACATGTTTCCACTTGTATGGAAACAAATAGAAATACTGAAGGACCCATGCATGTTTCCTATAGCATGAAAGGGAAAGTTGAGTGCAAACCAATGTCAAAGAGAATGTTTACCATGAAGTGAATTCAAGAAATACCTCTATTCCTCATGATAAGTATGAGATATAAGAACTAGATCGAAATGAGCGTAAATAATGTGTTGGGTCTCCCATACAACACTATGGTATCAAGTTTGTGGATTCCCTGATTAGAAAGCATATGCATTGGGCAATGTGTAGATTGAATCAAATGGTGTGGAATGGATATACTCTACATGCGAGAGTGCAAAAATGTTGGCGTAAGCTAAGCTAGATGGTCATTACCATGTTGAAATGAGTGATCTAGGCATTGCTTTAGAAAGTGCATGTGACGTGTTGCAGAATCTAGCTAAGGTCTTACTTTGAGTTTATAAAGAACAACAAAATCCCAAAAATAATAGCTCAAAATTGATATGGGATTTGGTTCAAATGATAATGGAGCACTAATGGTGATGTAAAGAAATATTTTTAAAATGTAAAGATGAAGATAAAATGTATGGATGTATAGGAATGCGCTATGTTAAAAGGTGTAGAATAAGGCCAAGAAGAATTGTAGATACAATAAAAAAGGTAGTGTGGATGTAGGTAATATATGACTGAGTGAAAGTAGCAATAGAATGCTAAAGTTAAGGCATTTTTGTTGATGCAAATCAAAGATTTGTGTTGTCGTTGATATTCCTAGAGTTTTGAAGGAATAAAAAAGGAAGTTTGTAATGAGATAAAATTTCTAGATGACGAGACACCAGAACGAGAGTATCTTTTTTTCTGCAAGAGTGTAGTGGCAAGTTGTCGGTGTCGATGAATCTCGTTATCTGGTACAAGAGAATTTTGCAAAGGATAATCTAGTATAAATGTTGTATTAACTAAGAAAACTAAGGGAAGGAGGATGTGAGGTAGAGGGATGGAGAGAGAGGAAGAGGAGAGCCTAGGCATGGGGTAATCCTACAGTCATGAAAATTTTTCAGGATGGAAGGATGAGGAGGAGAATGTACCAAGTGGGGGGTCTGGAAGAGGGATAGACAAATTAGATGTGGTATGCATATGTAGGGTAAAAATGAGACATAAATATATTTGTGTAAGCTTACACGTTGGGTTGTAGTAGGGTGGTGTAGAGGTATTGCAACAAAGCAGAGTTTATAGGTTTTTCCATCTTTAAATGTGTGATAGGTGGTGCAATAGGAATTGTATAAGACATTTTAGTGTTATTTATATGGGATGATAAAGAGTAAATCAAAATAGTTAAGACGTGAGACATCACATTCAACCATGTCTTGAAAAGGTCCTATAAAAAAGATGACTAGATAACATTGATTAATGAGGTGATGAGGGTCATCTTCTTGTACCCAACCTAGTTTGAAATTAGAGTGATGTGGAGTAGTGGGAGGTTGAATATGCTTGACACAATTATGGGAAATGATTTGTTTTGCACTTCCATTGTCAAGTATTATGGTAGTGATTTGATACTTCATTTGATAATTGTAAGTAAAAAGGAGATGTGGAGATGGTGCTTCATGTTCTTTGGTCAATAGGATTAAGGATGAATCTACTTCAATAAGGTTGGGAAGGGGGATGATCTTGGGTTTAGGATAAGGATTGGTTTATAGAGGCACCTCAAAATATATAATGGTTTTCTCATCAGTGTATAATTCTTTAAGTGTCACTCGATGTTGTAAGAATCTATAATCTCCAACATCATGATTTTTAGTTTTATGACAGTAGCACCATTCTAGATTATTATCAGAGGTAGTGTTAGCACTATAAATATTATAAGGGAAAGTTGAGGGGGCTATGTAAGGGGCATGAGGAGTTATTTGATGAAGGGCATGAATGCCAATGTTAGGTTTAGGGTTACCAAAGGGAATGCGATGAGTTTGCCTATATAATTTGGGTTCCATGTGAGGGAATGGATAAAAACATGGTTTAATGTGGTTATCTCTAACAATGATAGATAATTTAAAAAAAATATTTAGCATACTTGAATTAAATTTAAACATAATTACCTCCAAAATCCATGATCTAGAGTTGGAGTCCAAGCTTGGTGAAAACCTCTATAGGTTATTGTACACTCTGACCTTGATCTTGGAAAATCTATAATCACCTAGACATTAAGCTTTACCAATAACTTGAAGGATAAAAATGTCTTATCAAGGATTGGCGCAAAGTGTCTTGGCTTGTGATGCATTCTGAATTTTCAATGGTGGATTGTTCATGATTGAGTTTGATGTAGAGGTCTGAAGAATTAATGTGAGACTCTCATGATGCTTCATAAATTCATTCTAAGTGGTTTCTTGTAAGTAGCAATATTTCATCTTCGATTATGTCTAGTCAAGTTTGAAAATATGTAGTTATGTTGTAGATTGATGAATCAAAGATATCATCATGAATTTTCCACAATATTTGGACAATGAAATTTTGGTAACTAGATGGAAGGTAAGTGAAGTAGCTTGAAGTTGACTGCAACACACATTAGTAAAGATGATGGCCAATTTGTAAGTTCAATTTTCGACAGGTTGGAATCTCCATCATCGGAAGAGTGATTAATGTGAGGAGTCATTGAGAGAGAGAGATGTTAGAATTGAACATAAATGTGGCTGGAATTGAACATAAAGATAAACAGGGGAACATTATATTTGACCTAAAAAAAAACTCATTTATAACAATCAAAATCTAGAAAATATAAGAGATAACGATAGTAAGTATGTATGGTACTTTATTCATCTAGGAAATGACCTCTTTTATAGTTTCACAAAGGGTTCACAAGATTGAAGGATTAAATAAAATGATAAATAATGCAGATGCACTTATCTCAAAGGCTGAAAGAAATTCTAAGAATGCAATGCATGCGACTCAAGTAATGTAATGCACTAACAAGCTTTGTTGGCTTTCTTGAGGAATACACTATCAAGAGGTGATGTGCCTTCCTAGCATGAAGAGTGAGAAGCTTTTTATTATTTCTTTAAACATGAATAAAAGTCATGCAAGGATAAAAAAAGTTGGCCTAAAAATGTAGTCTCTTGATTAACCATTCAAGGATATCAGAGGAGCATGCCATCCAAAATATCAAGTCTATTAAAATCACTATCACGCCTAGTTTAAAAATACACATTGATCACTACATATTGTTGCAAAAAGACAAATGATTCTCACAAAGATAACGCCAAATTCTCATGAACTTGAAAGCAAAAGAGATGTTGGAAACAACCTATAACACTTTACAACAATTTGTAAAATATGTGAGAAAACTAAATTATTGGATGAAAATCACTTTACCTTGAACACTTCACCTAGAGAAACCTAATTTTGAAAATATTTGTAATAAAATTGAACTCTATAACTTATTTTAGCCCATAAAAATTAAAATTCAAATTGTTCAATCATATAAACAACATGATAAATAAAGGTAATTACTTGAATACCCATAATTCATTTTCTAATTAAAATAAACGTTTTCTTACACTTAATATAATATTGTTTCAAATATATTATCTACATGTGTGCTTATTAATTCTCATAATATTTTTTCCTTTTTTAACCTTAAAAAAATACTATTCTAAAAATAAATTATACATTCTTTTCATAATATTTTTCCTTTTTAACCTTAAAAACTATTCTTAAAATATATATTAGACTTCCTTCCCATAATGTTGTTTCTTCTTAACCTCCAAAAACTACACTTGAAAAAGATTGGACTTACCTCTTCTTGTATTTCTAAAATTCTTATATACACAAGCAAATTAAAATACCATATCGAACACTTATAAAATTATAAGCATGAAAACATTAAAATACCTTTTTTGGTTGTTTATTACCAAATCATACATTATTCAATTTTACAGTAATTTTAAAACACCATTAAAAATATAGAGTATTATGTAAACATCATTAAACACTGTATGTATATTCATGTGATTATTGAGAAAATTTTTTAATATGAAATCTAGTAACAACGAATCTAGTAACAACGAATTTTTTGAGGATTGGGATTTTAGATCCTATAATCCAGTGTTGGTTGTAACCAATAAGACCAAGTTAGGATATGGATAGGAGTGCATTTAATAATCAGTTTCTTGTGTAAATGTGTATAAATTCATGTAATCCCATAGAGGCAGATGAGATGTATTAGTGAAGCTGTCGTAATCTCCATGATATGAATAATAATACAATCGATACCTCGTCTTGGTGGATGTCACCCAACATTTGGGTGAACCACGTGAAATCTTTGTGTTTCTTATATGTGTGATTGTTTGATTATCATATGTGAATTGTGTTTTCCGCATTTGCAATTCGAACAAGTGGTATCAAAGGGAAGGTAAATTGAGTAGGTGTCACAGGTGAGAATTGAGTAGAAAGTCATCGACACTCCCTAGGCAGTGTTAGAGGCACGTCGACACTCTCACACTTGTGAAATTTCAATTTCGGTAACATCCGTGCACCAGGTTCATGCATCACAGAGCGCTAGCGCTCCCCCATCCATAGTTAGGGAGTGTTGATCCAACACTAGCGCTCCCCCATCCATAGTTAGGGAGTGTTGATCCAACACTAGCGCTCCCCCATCCATTGGGAAGGAGTGTCGATCTCCCTTAAGAAACATTCGCATGTTTTTTATGAACTGAAAAAGTAAAGGTGTGTTTTTAATGGACTGAAAAAATTTCTTACAATATTTGGAATGAAAATATTGTTGGCATAAAACAAAAGGGTGGAGGATGTTTTAAAAGGCCTTTTTTTATGGAGTAAACATATAAAGTAAAAAGTCAAGGTGAATTTTATTTTTATTTTTAAGAGGTGAGGTTAGTAAAAAAGATTTTTTATTAAACTTTTTGGAGTTATACCATTATTCCTCTACATATTTTTAAAGGGATTGGTTATTATAAGTAGTGGTTTTGAAAAATTTTCTTCTACTAATGGTGAAATTTCAGAGTGCTAAATTCGAAATCGAAAAAACAATTTAGAGATCTGGAAGGTTAAGATGCACGATCTTCTCATGGAATAAGGCATGGTGAAGGCGTTTTTGGGAAAATAAAAGCAACCTGTGACCATAACATATGAATACTGGGATGAGATTGATGCAAGAGCACTGTGTGCCATACATCTGCGTTTGGACAATGATGTTTTGTTCAACATTGTTACAGAAAAGACAACAACCGGTTTGTGGACGAAGATGGAAAGCTTGTATATGACAAAATTCTTGATGAACAGGATCTTCCTGGAAAGACAATTGTATGGTTTGCGCATGAAGGAAGGTACAAAAATAGTTGATCATTTAAATACTTTTAATACTCTTTTAGTCCAGTTGACTAGAATGGGAGTGAAATTTGAATCTGAAGATAAGGCAATCACATTATTGTGTTCTTTTCCGAAGTCATGGGATCACTTTGTTACCTCTATTAGTTTCGGTTCAACAAAAAATATTGATTTTGATGTTATGTTGGAGATTTACTCTCTGAGGAAACAAGGAAGAAATCCAGTTCAAAAACCTCTACATCTGAGGCGATGGTGGTCATAGGGAGACCTAAGGAAAGAGGACATGTTCATAAATATTTCTCTCGATCAAAGTCGAAGGGAAAGAAGAGCAAGGTTAAGTGCTAGTTTTGTGGCAAATCTGGACACCTGAAGAAGGACTGTTGAAAGAGACAACGAGCCTCCAAATAAGACCCTCCAAAAAAGACGAAGGAAGCAAATGCAATCGAAATAGGTTCAACAATAGGTTCAAGTATGACTGATGAAGTTTTATCAATTAGTATTGGTTCACGTCATGATCAACAATAGTTATTAGATTTTGGTGCTTCAAATTACATGTGTCTTCATAGACATTGGTTTATTACTTACCAGTCTATAGATGATGGAATAGTTTACATGGGAAATGATATATCATGTAAATTTGTGGGAATTGGTAGCATTCGAATTAAGATGTTTGATGGAACTGTTAAAATACTAACTGATGTGAGACATGTACCTATACTTAGGAAGAACCTAATTTCTTTGGGAGTCTTAGACACTGGAGGATATAAAAGTTTTTTTCAAGGCAGATTTATGAAGGTCTACAGAGGAATCCTACTGGTTATGAAAGCGAAGAAGGTTGGTAACCTGTTTCTGTTAGAAGGAAGAACTGAGTCAGATTATGCGATAGTTGTTTCCGAGAATGACATTGATTCTGTTCGACTGTGGCATCAACAATTGGGCCATATGAGCGAAAGAGGATTCAAGCTATTATTTGATCGCAAGTTACTTCCTATTCTAAAGTCTTTAAAGTTAGATTTATGAAAGCATTGTATTTATGGAAAACAAAATAGGTAGAAATTTAAAACTAGAAGACACACCAGTGAGGGAATCCTTGACTATATCCATTCTGATGTTTGGGGACCATCCCCTACTATTTTGTATGGTGGATCATCATATTTTGTAACTTTTATAGATGATTTGTTTAGGAAGGTGTGGAGCTATACGTTGAAAATAAAGGTTGATGTGTTTAATGTTTTCAAGCAGTTTAGAGATTTAGTGGAAAAGAGCACTGGTAGGTCTATTAAATGTTTAAGAACTGATAATGGTGGTTAATTTACGTCAATGGAATTTGATAACTATTGCAAGGAGTTTGGGATTGATAGACATAAAAACATTGCCTATACTCTTCAGCAAAATAGAGTTGCTGAACACATGAACATGACTCTTCTAGAGAGAGCAAGAAGTATGCTTAGTAACACCAACTTGTAGGAGGAACTATCGGAAGAAGAAGTAACTACAACTTGTTATCTCGTGAATCTATCACCATCAACAACAATAGAATGCAATATTCCTGAAGAGGTATGGACAGGTCATCCTTGTAATTATTCTAATCTTAAAGTTTTTGGTTGTGAAGCCTATGCTCTAATTCTGAAACATCAACGTTCTAAATTAGATCCAAAATAAAAAAAGGCTTATCTTTGTTGGATATGGTGATGGTATTAAGGGGTACAGGTTGTAGGATCCTACTTCCCACAAGATTACCATTAAAAGAGATGTAATATTTGATGAATCATCTCTCATCAAATCAGATGTAGATGTTCAAATGAAACAGGAAGATGTACCTAAGTATCAACAGATTCAATTTGAAACCAGTTCAAATATAGATGAAAGTGAACATGAACAAGTTTATGAAGATGTTCATGAAGAGTTTCTTGCAAAGGAAGACATGGTTGATGATAACAATCAATAGAATGTGGATGAGCCACAAAATTCCTTAAGGAGGTCTATGCGGTTCAGAGTTCCTCCAAGAAGGTATGATGATTTTGCTTCGCCAGTTTCTTTAAGTACTAATGATGATGAACCTTCATGCTATCAAGAAGTTGTGAAGGGTTATAACAATGATAAATAGAACGAAGCAATGAAGGATGAAATGAAGGCCTTAGAGAGGAATGCCATATGGGACCTGGTAGAACTTCCAAGAGACAGAAAAATTGTAGGTTGCAAGTGGGTCTACAAGCTAAAGAAGGGTTTTGATTATAAGGTGGAAAGGTATAAGGCAAGTCTAGTTGCGAAAGGATATTCTTAAAAAGAAGGTATTAACTTTCATGAGATTTTTTCAAGAGTGGTTAACTCTGTTTCAATTCGAATTGTATTAGCATTAGTTGCATTACTTGATTTGGAGTTGGAGCAGCTACATGTTCAGACTGCTTTCTTACATGGAGATTTGGATGAAGATATTTACATGGAACAACCTGAAGGGTTTGTTTAGAATCGAAGCAAGAAATTTGTTTGCAGACTCAAGAAATCATTGTATGGTCTGAGGCAATCGCCCAGATAATGGTATAAGAAATTTGACTCTTTCATGGTGAGCCAAAATTATACAAGGAGTGAGTATGATCATTGTGTCTACTTTAAGAAATTGAATAATGACATATTCATTATCTTAGTATTGNACTGCTTTCTTACATGGAGATTTGGATGAAGATATTTACATGGAACAACCTGAAGGGTTTGTTCAGAATCGAAGCCATAAATTTGTTTGCAGACTCAAGAAATCATTGTATGGTCTGAGGCAGTCGCCCAGATAATGGTATAAGAAATTTGACTCTTTCATGGTGAGCCAAAATTATACAAGGAGTGAGTATGATCATTGTGTCTACTTTAAGAAATTGAATAATGACATATTCATTATCTTAGTATTGTATGTTGACGATATGCTTTTAGAAAGCAAAATCATAACTGAGATCAACATGTTAAAGGCTCAGATGGCTACGGCGTTCGATATGAAAGATCTAGGAGCAGCAAGGCAGATTTTGGGCATGGAGATATTGAGAGACGAGAGGAATGGTAAGATTTGGTTGTCAAAACAGAAGTATGTTGACAAGATACTTTTGAGGTTTGTTATGAACAATGTGAAACCAGTTTCAGTCCCTTTGGCTTCCCATTTTAAGCTTTCTTCAAGTTTATGTCCTGATACAAAAGAGGAAAAGGAATACATGTCTCAAATATCGTATGCTAATGCAGTAGGAAGTCTAATGTATGTGAGAGTTAGTACAAGACCAAACATTTCACATGCAGTTGGGCTTGTCAACAAGTATATGGAAAATCCAGGTAAAGAGCACTAGGCAACAATGAAATGGGTGCTTCGGTCTCTGAGGGGCACAAGTGATTATTGTATCACTTATAATAGTGGTTGTGAATTAGTCTGTGGATATGTTGATTCTGATTTTGCAGGTGATTTGGACAAGAGAAGGTCGACTTCAGGGTATGTATTTACTCTTACAGGTGGAGCTATTAGTTGGATGTAAAAGCTACAGAACATTGTTTCTTGATCCACTATAGAAGCATAATACGTAGTTGTTTCACATGCTTGCAAAGTGGAAGTTTGGTCGAAAGGTTTGTTTGGTGAGTTTGGAAGGATGCACGAAAAAGTAGTACTTTTAGAGAAGCTACTATGGTGCTTGGCTTCTCTTGGCTTGCAGAAAAGGTGATGAACAAAATGAATTAGCAAGGTATCAGGTTAATTGTTGTCAAGGTGGAGATTGTTGGAATCTGGTGACAACGAATTTCTCCAGTATTAGGATTTTAGATCCTATAATCCAGTGTTGGTTGTAACCAATAAGACCAAGTTAGGATATGGATAGGAGTGCATTTAATAATTAGTTTCTTGTGTAAACGTATATAAATTCATGTAAGCACCCAGAGGGAGATGAGATGTATAGGTGAAGTTGTTGTAATCTACATGATTTGAATAATAAGACAAACCAATACCTCTGCTTGGTGAACGTAGCCCAACATCGTTTGGGTGAACCATGTGAAATCTCTTTATTTCTTATTTGTGTGATTGTTTGATTATCATATATGAATTATATTTTCAACATTTGCAATTTTAACAATATATACATGACTTACCCTGGATGGGGTGCCACCTAGCACAGAGTGGCCACGTGGTACAACACTGGGCCAGGCCTTAAATATAGGCCACCAGCCCCCGTCCCCTCGCCATTAATGATGGGGGCAAGTTGGTTCAGCCAAGCTATTGAGCCATGACTTCTCGCGCACGTGATGGGAACAGAACCACAGAGCACTCAGCGAACTTCCTTAATGGTGGGTTTGGTCACTTTACTCTTCATGAATTTACTCGATTTCGACAAGGAAGAGGCTCATTTGGAGCTGAAGTTGCAGTCTTGGTGCATCCTTGAGCTCTGGTGTGACTGGAATGGTCTAACTATCGCTAGAGCCACTGCTTGGCACCTCCAAATGCCAAGGGAATGAGGCAAGCCCCGCAGGGGAGCTGCCTGGTATGCTTCAGCCGTGCACAAGAAGAGACAACAAAACTTCGAGCGGGCACTGTCCATGGCAAGGATGTAGCTTGTCTGAAATCATAGAAGACCTGAGTCACCTCCCATGGCCTATATTGAAGATATTATCCCGGACGAACCCACTCAAGTCCCCCCAGCACACCTTCTCTTCACAGTCCCAGACAATTAGAACCCGCCGACATGTTTTCCCAGAGAAACTATCTAGCAGGCCGTCAAGGAACATCACAGCTCCAACACAGGAGAAGTCCAATTGGACGATTTCTCCCCCTGCTATATCGTCGAAGAAATTCTAGCATAA
>JASDQU010372500.1:0-12378 GCA_032191745.1 Picea mariana
GGATAGTTTCCCTAACAAATTCACTTTCCTTCATCTCATTATTCCATAATTAAGCATGGGATCTCTTACTCCACAAAGCGTCTTCCCATGAGGGATTTCACCATAAGGGGACCACTTTGGAGTTCATCCATATTTACTTCTTATAAACCATGAAAAATAAATAATGAGTCATATTTACATCAAACACTATTGGGTCCATTACCCAAAACTTTGTGCTATGGGTCTTTCTTCAAGGGTTGACATCAATGACAGCCAACCTTAATCAACAAAGGGACAATAATTTTCGTCCTATATTTCAAAAGATAAGACCGGAAGTGCTTGACTTCTTTGAAAACAATGTAGGCTTGTTGATCTACCATTGGGTAATTAAGTTCCATGCCTTTGAAAGTAGAGGTCATAAAGGCAATGGGTACTTCATTGTTTTTAGGATTCTTTTGAGTTAGGACGGCAGTGTAGGAACGGTCAGAAGGAAAAGTATAGAGTGTGAAGTCTTGCGAAAAGTCGGGGATCATGAGAGAAGGGGCGTCTATTATGGCCTTTTTTATTGCATTGAAAGCTTGATTTTCTAAAGGTCCCCAATGATATTGTGCATCTTTCTTAATTACATTCTGTAAAGGTCTGACCATTTCGGAGAAATTGGGGACGAATCTCCTGACAAAGTTTATCTGGTCTAAGAAAGACTGCATAGAATTTTTGGATGTAGGAGGGGGAAGTTTCAATATGACTTGAGTCCTTTCGGGCTTGATAATCATCCCTTTGCTTGACACAATAAATCCTAAGAGTTTACCTTGTTCTACTGCGAATATAGAATTTTTAGGATTCAAGGAAATGTCGTACTTACGACACCGCTGTAGAACAACTCTTAAATGAGCTAGATGATTGGTTTTGTTTTTTGAAAATATAGTAACATCATCTAAGTAAAATATGGCAGACTGATTGATTAAGCCTCGAAAAGCGATGTCCATCGCTCTCTAGAAAGTGGCACCAGCATTAATCAGTCCAAAGGGCATTTTTTGATAAGCATAGATGCCCCATGGAGTGCGGAAGGTAGTTTTAAGTTGGTCTGGAGGAGACATCAGGACTTGGTGGTACCCTAAGAAACCATCCAATAAAGATATCCTCTCAGAACTAAATACCTATTGAAGGATATGGTCCATGGGTGGGACAGGGTAGTTGTCTTTATCAGACGCTCTATTAAGGTTTCAGAAATCAACACATAGTCGAATTTCCCCACTTTTCTTCCGAACAGGGACAAGGTTAGAAACCCATTGAGTGTGCCTAACTGAGAAAATTATCTTAGCATTTAGGAGTTTATTCAATTCTTTTTTAACGGTCGGTTCGAGCTTAGGGTGCATTTTTCTTAATTTTTGTTGAAAGGGTAATGTTTGGGGTTTCATAGGAATGACGTGTTGTATGATGTTAGGTTTGAAAGTTTTAAGGTCATCATACGTCCACGTAAAAACATCTTTAAATTCTTTAAACAATTTAATAAATGCGGATTTTTCTTGTTCAGAACACCCCACCCCTAAATTAATGCACTTTGGATTGTCATTAGTTCCTAAGTTGACTTTTTCATACGATAAAAAGGAACTATTGGTTTTACAGTTGATCGATTTTTTGAATTTATCTTGAAGATCATAAAATTTCTCTAATCTAACTACAGATTTAGGGATCAAATTTACCATGTCTGATGAAGATTCAGGAGTTCTCGGATCTGGTATTACCGTGAAATCATGTAGATTGTCGGCGTGAGTGCATTCGTCGATCACCGCACCTTGAAAAGTTTATTCCATATGCAGGAAGCTAATAATTTGTTGATCGTCATCGAAGACTCTCCAGTTCGTGATGTTGTCAGGAATGGATGGTCTGAACAACAGTTCAACAGAGAAAGCATTTGGTGACAAGCCTTCGGCAGGAAAGAGTTTGGAAGCTACATTAGCTAATAGATCAGCTTCAGAATTATTCAATGTAGGAATAGAATTTATATTGAAAGCAGAAAACATATTCATTAAATTCCATACCTCAGATTGGTAGCTTTTAAGATGTGGAGACAGACAGTGGATAGAATCTCTTACCCGTCTAACCATGATTTCGTAATCGCCAAAGACAGTCAGATTTTGAATGTTCATATCTAAATCTTTTCTAAGGCCCTGCAATAAAGCCTCATATTCTGTTGTGTTATTAGTACATTCAAATTCTAACCTAAATGCAATCAAGGTTTTGTTACCTGCTGGATCAATAATAACGCAGCCTACACCTGCTCCTTCTTTGGACTTTGACCCGTCAAAATAAAGAGACCAAATTTGATTTTTTTCGGGTGCATGACACGATTCTGTAGAAGCTGTTGCCCACACATATGCTACAATCTCAGACTATTCTAGGTTGGTGATAGCTGAAATCTCGACAATGAAATTACCGAAAAAGGTATCCATCCCTTGTATTTCGAGTGAATCAGCAAAAGGTGTAAATGGTTCATTGGGATCATTTAAATCTGTGACCATGAACTTAAGGTAACGTTCACGATTTACCTTGATTTTGTTGGGCTTTCCATTTTCTGGAAGCCACGGGTGAGACCAATCTGTCACGAAATAGCCGTGTAGCTGCTCGGACCAGTCCCTGCTTAAAAAAAAACCATACACTTATAGAACATCCACAACAACAATATCAATAACTTAATGAACTTTGGGGTTAGATGATAATCTTATAAGCACATTCCTTAATTCGCCTATGACTTTTACACTAGTTCAATCAAGTTGGATGATTTTTGAAGTGGATGGTTCAAATTCAGCATTAATCTTCTGACATAGAGACCATGGCATCACATTAGATGATGGTCCTGAGTCTACCATACAATTGTGCACGTTTCTATTAAATATTTTGAAAGTTAACAAAAATGGAGGTACATTCCTACAAGTACTCAGTGTGGAAGCTTGTGGTTTTTTACTCGCAGTTTCTAAAGCTAATTTATCTACATTTGTTACATTATTTACAGGAAGGCTTCCTTTATCATGAGGATCAGGATTATTCTTAGCGGAATTCTTCTGAGGAACTTTGTTCTGAACAACCTTGTTACTGCTTGAATTACCATTTTTGCTATTCTCTGTGATGTTCTGTAACATTTTTTGTAGCAGAAATGGAAATTTTAATAATTCATAAACATAAATGGTAGCCATTAACTTTTTTAGATCTTCAACTAAATCATAATCTAAGTTGGGGTTTACATGACTCTGTTTAGTCTCAGCTGGTTTAGATTGCTTCGGGGGAAAATCCCTAGTGTTTTCGGAAGAAAGTTTGTTTGCGGTCTTACTCCTAGTATTGTAGGGATGTACTGTCTTGACATTAGCTTGAAAAATACTATCCGAGAAGTTTCCAAAAATGTTCGGAGAAGACTCTTCTTCTTGAACTGTCTCTTGTTCAACAACCTCCTCAGGAATCTTAGAAGGCATCAAGTTATCCTAGGCTTCTAGAATTGTTTGAAGGGTGAATTGCAGACTTTCTAGATTAAGGCCCTTGGTATTTGGATTAGGTTGGTTGGTGGGAAAAGGCTTCCTGAATGGGGGTTTGTAAGGCCCTTTGCTCGAAGAATCTTCTTCGACCGTCCTTTTCAAACCTATAACTTGATTTAACAGTTTTTGAACGACTTTAATTAAGTTTTCTAAATCTGAGCTTTCAGGTTGTGTTTTTTGAGCAGGTCTAGGGAGGATTTCGATCTTCTTTTTGGAAGATGAACTAGTTTTTGTTTCGTTTCTAGTAGTGTCTTTTAAACTAAGTATGTCTTTTTCAATCTGGCTGGCCTCTTCGAAGGCCTCTAACAATGTGTCTTTCTTAGATCGTTTAACCCAAATGGCTATACTTGGATGTAAGACTTTAGTATAGTATGCTATGATAAGATTCTCGGCAGGCATGGAATCCGTAGGGATTCGATTTTTAAGTGTTAAGAATATTTGATTAAAGTCTTTAATTTTCTCTTTTGGGTTCATTCTTAATATAGAAAGCTCCATGACTAGGACTTCTGGGGACTTATTGTCTTCGAAATTTTCCAGAAATCAATATTCGAATTTCTCCCATGACACGATGGTATGGGGTTGCTGGGCAAAATACCAGGTAGAGGCATTGCCCTCTAAAGTATAGGGGAAAAACCTACAGACTACGTCTTCGTGCTCGACATTATAGAGTGTAATGGCTAACATAAACATTTTAATGTGATCTTCGATGATCTATTTAGAGTCAGGGTCAAACTTGGGAAGCCACTTCTACGGATATTTGGGTAAGGGATGTTGAGGCCCAGGTACGGCTACTGCATCCTGGTCGAGCCAAGGTCTGGCATGATTGTCCTGGTTGGCCATTGGTGTAGGCGGTGTGGAAGTTTGAGAAGGGGAACTGCCTTCGTCAGAAGAGTCTTCTCCCGAAGAAGAAGGAGATGATGGAGGTGGTGAGGGTGGTATTCCAGATCCTCCTGTAGCAGGAGTGAGAATTGGATCCGTAGGGTTCAAAGTAAGTTTAGTGCCTCCAAGCTGTTCTCTGGTATCAGAGAAATATAAAGGTTGGTCCAAAGGCCGATTTGGTTGCCTTAAATGGGTGAAGGAACTATGTGTTCTCAAGAGAGATTGGCGAACAATCTCTTGTACGTCACCACTTGCAAAATTTGGGGTTACTGGTTCAACTATGATCCGTAGAATCTCGTTTGATGTGGTTTCTGTTTGAGGGGGGATGTTGTCGTTTGAATGGCTTCTTGTCACTATAGGTGAGCGGTTAGGTGGTGGAGGAGTCCTACAACTGCCTCGTTCCATTAATAAATTTCAGGCCCTCCTTCTAGCGTCATTTGTTGACGGGCGAAACTGCACGCTCGCCAACTAGAGGAGTGGATCCGGTCCGAGGTTGTCTAAATAACCCAATCCGTTTGGGATGATCCACCCCGACGGGTTTAGCGGCTTCGTTGGCCGATGTAAGTCCTAAGAAAATGAAAGAAAACTAAAATTAAAGAAACTAATCTAAATGAAAACAACAATTAAAGAAATATATATGTACAGTCTATTGTCTAATATTATACAGCCATAATTCTATGAAATTAAATGTTCAATTAACAGAATTAGATCTTAATCACAAATGTATAATATTTACAGATTACATATTTTAAATGAAAAACTGCAAAAATCATTTATACACTGTCCTATGACAGCAAAACTATTGTTTTTTTATTTTTATAATTTTATGAGAAAGAAATAAAACGGAAACTATCTAATATGAGCAATCAAAAAATAATAATCTTAACTAATAAATATGAACTAATATATCTATCTAAACTACTTAAATAACACTAATAAACTAACTTGTAATAACGCTTTCCAATTTGTCCCGTCCAAAGTATCTGATTCAGCTGTTCGATGGGAGGAAACCCGCACCAAACTTTCCACAGGCTTCTTGTAAACAGGAAGGAACAGTACTCTTTTGAATATCAATGACATAACAAACAAGACATAAAACTGACAAAAATATTATGATTTACAAATCATCGCAGTTAGATAAATCCCTATGCAAAGATTTGTATAGAACAGTTCAATTAATGAAGAAGATAAACCTTTATTCATTAAATTGAAACAGAATAATTGTTGTGCTAAACTGAGATACAATAGACATGGACAGAATTTAAATCACAATGCATTAACCTATAATAAGTCTTGCTATCTAAAGTAGTCGAAGACTTAATCACAAATTAGAATGCACAAAACCTGAACGAAAGCATGATAAATTGAAAGCTAAAGCCGTTACAAAAGATCGACTTCCATTCAAGTCTGTATCATCATAAATCCATAATCTTGTTCTCCCAACATTGATGATGGGTTCATTACAAAAATAACTAGTATTTAAAGGCCACAGGGTAAAACATCCCTGTGGGAATTATAAAAAACAGTTTACAAAAAATATGGGAACAATCTCCCAAGTCTTCTATTTTTTCCTATCACCAACAACTTAAAACAAATTTATATCACAACAAGTATCTTCTAAACTGCCACAACATGCCCAATTTTCCATTGAAATTCGTAGGTACCTACAAGTGGACAAGAATAGACAATTTTAGATAATGTTTTATCGGTAAAATTAACAAAAATCTAAATTTTAAGACTAGCTACAGAATCTTGTGATTCTGTAGCTGGTCTAATTTGAAAACAGAACCATTTTAAATCAATCCAAAACTAACAGAAACATATTCGAACTATTAAACAAATCTTTAATTGCTATTTTAAAACAAAGTGAATCATTAAACCAAAACTTCTATGCTAATTGAGAGCAAACGAAATCATGTTTGAATCTATTTCAATTGAAACAGACCCAAAATGAATATCAAGCAAACCTCTGGTAAGAATTCAATATAGACATAATATGTCAATCCAACACTCAACATAATCATTTTTTAAATCCAAACTAACAGAGACGTATAGAATCCGTCTTTGATACTAATCCAACTCATACAAATAATTATGTTTATTCAAGGCACGCAACATTGTTTGCAAATTGAACCAAATAGAAATGAATCGAACTAACTCGGGGCCGACACAAGCGTTATACTAATGCAAAATCGTATCAATCAAAACATAGTGACACGATTTTAGCAAAAAAATCTTTTGTACAGGTCAAATGCCATCATAATCCAAAACGAAAATATTTATTCAAAACGAAACAAAAACGTTTTTTGAATCTATTCGAACAGAATTTAAACGAAAGCAAACCTAATCGGCTACCCTAATTCAAACGTATAGAATTGTTTCAAAAGAAAATCAAACAGAATCGAAAAAAAATCAATCGTTTATACTAATCTGAGAACAATAAAATCGCATTAACCAAATCATAGTTGTGTCTGAGTTTAGCAAACAAATCTTCTGTACATGGTTCATAACGAAATCATTTTTGGTAATTTGAAAATGACAGAATCATTTTGAATCTATTAAATGAACAGAACTAATTGAAAGCAAACTCAATCAATTATATTAATTCAAACCAACTCATAAAACAAAATCGATGTTGAAGTACATACCTGGGTAGTAATAAAATGATTTGATCATGATAACTTTGGATTGACAAAGGTCGTTGCTTCTTCGACATTTTTGAAGACATTCGAACTGGTGGTTTTTTGTTTCTTTTCGCTGGTGTAGCCCGTCGTTCTCCTTTGATAGCACTGTCACTCATTCCTCCAAAGATTTAATCTTAGATTGCAACAGGGGAACGTCGGTGTAATAACGTTCAAGCCAGGCATTACATTGAGTACACGGTGATTGATCGGGCCTTGGCATTACATGAGAGGTTTCTTTCAAGTTACCAGAGGTGTCACCGTGAAGCTTAATTCCCAGGAATTTGGGGTCGTTCTTGAGGCACGGAGGTAAGTTGGAAACATAGTCATAGGGTCCCATAGAGCATAGGCCATGAGAATAGGGGTATTCCTCGGCTAGGAAATGTTCAATATCAAAGTCTGAATCCTCGCTCAAGACGATAGGCTTTCGGTCTGTGCTATGTTTGGGCTTGTTCCAGGCACAGGTTGATATACATCGTGCCTTTTTATTTCCCTTACTGTTCACACTAGTATCACCTTTTCCTTTCTTCCTCACAGGCCTCTTGACGGCCTTAGTATTTTCTTCAGCACACGGGTCGGCTATGGTATTGGGTAGGTCACAACTGGGGTAATTCGAGGGTTTGACAGGAGGTAGAAGGGTAGGAGATGGAATGGTAGGAGTAACTAGTGTTTCAGTGGCTACAGATTTATCCATTAGAACACACTCGGAGGTGGCAAAGTCATTCCTTGATAGGAAGGCTTGCCAACAGTCACCACTAAGGCTTAAATGGTGAACGATAATGAGTTTGATCAAGCAGTGATGGAAAAGGCTGCTATCAGCCTTCTCTCGCTTAAATTGTTTAGACATATTGTACAGACTACGTAAGAGATAATGTGGCATATTCAGAGGGTAGCCTATAAAATTCATCAATAACCGAAGATGATATAGAAATACCAAGCCATAATGACCTTTGCAGGTCACAAATGGCTTAACAATTGCCAAAAGATCGTGCCACCTGGGTTTGAGGGTAGTGACAGGCATACCTCTATCACAACTTACAATCTTTCTTGATGTGAATAGGAGAGGCCATGACACCTCGTCTACTTTGGAGTTCTTAAACCACCTTTTCCCTGTAGCTAGTAGTCCTGTAGCCGAACTAAGGAATTCCTCATTTAACTCGAGCTGTATGTCTCCGACCTTAGCCCTGTAATCGTCGAAGGTGAGGGCGAACTGTTGGGCTACCGAAAGGTTAAAACCCTCAAATCTATGGATAAACATAAGCCAACCACTATTTTCTAAATCCTCATGGGCATTGTCGAATAGCAGGAGTGTTTGGCTACCATTAGGCTCTATGTGCACCACAGGTGCCATAGGAAAAGGAACACAGTGAGTTGGGTAAACGGGCAAGGGTTTGGACAGGGTAAACACAGGATCAAATATCTCACAGACTTCCCCAAAACCAACAGAGGTAACCCGGGATAGAGGGCAAGCATTAATGCCAAAGTGTGTGAGGGTGGTGGAATGAAATCAACCCATGCAAAACAGTCATATCCAAATGTACAACCGACGACGCATATGGTGATTCAAATCACTATTGCAATGTGTTAAAAGTAATGAAATCCAATCAATTAACGAAAAATATGGTAAGTTGATCCAAAAATTTGCACAAGCAATAGTGTTTGCATGGTTTTAAAATCAAAACAATGTTTCGAAATCAGCACCAAGGGTTCGATCATAACAAATATATGTTGTATGAAATGATTGCACCAAGGGTCTAACCACAATGTCAATGTGTTTTCATGAAACCAATGTGCCAAGGAATTCGATGAAAGACTATAGAACATCAAACCACCAATGTATTAAGGACTCAATGACAGTCATTATAATATCATCACAATCTTATAAAAATGAAATCATATTAACAACAAAAGAATGCCAAATGAGTAAAAATTTTGGTGTCTTGCCAACTATGCGACTATAATTAAATTGGAAATGCAATGAACACATAGACAAGAGTGACCATAATAATCCAATGACGATTTTAATGCCATTGATGTGAATTCAAAATCAAAGTTTTCACGCTTGCAGTCGTGAAAACAAGAACAAAGGCAGGTGTGCAAATGCGCAAAATAATAGTGTTGTTTTATTCCAAAGCTTACGATGAGAATCAAGGGTTCCAAAACACTTGTGTAGGCAGCTTATAAAGATAGGATAAAAATATGAAATGGCTGCCAACACTACTCTTCCACCACTGCAGTAAATAATACTTCGTTTTCTTTAGCTATTTTGTTTGTTTGAATGTGGGAACACACAAAATACAATGAACATGAATGGAAGCTGGTATGCATATGAGAACAAGTAATATGTACATACACTAAATGAGAATCAACGAATAGAATAAAATATAGTTAGAAATGAACCTTTGCTTTTCTCCATCCATGGTTGTGATTATATAAAGTTTTTCCTGCCCAAAATATATTACAATCCACAAAATATTAAGAAGTTGCATGCCCATAGCTAAATGATTTTGGTTTTCTGCAGCAAATTATCCAGATATGCTTTGAGACATGGAAATATAATTTTGCAGTATCTTTGGTGTACATATCATATTTCAAGTACAAGACAAATTGTATCGTGGTCACACCAGTCTGTGTATAGGATAAAGACGTTGTATTGTGATATGGGCACATTTCATCATATATGGTTAATAAGTGCATTTTGCACATTTTTATCTTAACAAAAAGACAACGGACATTGTAATTGCACATGTAGTTGTCCAATCATTTGTTATGCCACCATCTTGTATCATTTCAACACTGAAGTATCCTAGAATGATAATGGTTTCATCCAAATGTAAATGGTGTGATGCATTTGAGAATACATTCATTATGCTAGCAATGTTGCATGCCAATCAACATAGAAACTGAACACTGCAATTTTCAATCCACAGAACACCACTCTTGTTTAGTATCATTTTCTTATACAAGAAAATTTTAAAAAGACATATAGGTATGGTCCGGAACTAGGAAAAATAATTGGAGCAAAATTTAAGAGCAAGATAGGCGGGCACGAGACAGGTGCCAGATATCAACTTCGCCAGACACGACAAACAACAGAACCGTAGGTCCACTCGTGGGTGCAGGACTTAAACACCGCAAAGTGCAAAAAAAAACCTAGCTCCAACTATCAGCGTAGGACTCCAACCTTGAAAACTCGAAGTAAACAAAAGAAAACAACAAGAAACAAACTAGCGAGCAAGCACAAACAAACCCAACTACAGCCCCAAAAACTCAAACTCGCAAACTTGAGCCAAACAAAAACAAGCACCAACCGACGAACCAACGAACCATCGAACAAGAAACAACCACTGAACCAGTAAACAACATATGTATCTTCAATGATTACCAAACTGCAGCCCAAGCATAGAAGAAACCAGAAACATATGATGAGCATGCCAGTAGAAATAATGAAACATTCTTACTTGCAAACTACAAACAATGAACAACAAAGAACGAATAGAAAATGAAATTATGGCATCAAAACTTACTCTGAAACGATGAATGACAGAAGCACAGGCCAAATTGTGGGTGCAACAACTGGACCCCGCAAAGTAAAAAAACCAGATAAAACTGCGAATGCAGGAACCCAACCTTGCAAATTTGAAGTAAACAAAAGTAAGAAAGAAGCACCAATAGGTCCAACCGCAGGCACGGGTCCCCAACCCTGCAGAGTTGAACCAAACAACAACAAGCAGCAAGGGACGAACCAAAAAACAAGAACCACCAACCGAACCAGTAAAAAATTTATGTATCTTCAATGATGACCAAATTGTATTCCAAGCATAGAAGAAGTACGAAACATACAATGCCTATTCAACTAGCAGTGGACAACAATATTGTCCAAATTCAGTGCAACATTGTATGGAAAAATTCGAGGAAAAATGTACTCTGAGAAGCCTATTTAGGTAAACATTTAATGTTTTTAGGTTGTTTAACGGCCTTGGGGTATGCAACCATTTAAGTTGTCAGGCCTGTTGCAGGACCTCGCACTATGTAAACATTTAAGCTGTCAGGCCTATTCAAGCACCTCCAAAGAAGTGTCAATGCTCTAAACCTTCAATATGTAAATTTTTCAATACAAATACAAAGGAATAATAATAATAATAATAAGAGGACATATTAATATGCGATGTCTATAGTCCCTCTAGGCCTTCGATAGGGACTAATAATAAAAAAACATTAAAAAACTGCGTCTATGATCAGAACTTTTGGTATGTAAACATTTCAGTAAAAATTTAATAAAAAATAAAAAAGAGCGCCTAAGACCAAAACTTTGGATATCTACACATTTACAACATTGGGAACAACGAAGCTGGGAATAAGACCTCCAATATATTCTCCAATAAGATGATGACATATAATTTTTTTTTTATATATAAAATAACGTTTTTACTTCTATAGTATGAACAATACATATGATGCAAAAATTTATAGTCAAAGGACATATTAATATGAAGTCAACAAATTATCGATCGTTATAGTCCCTCTGTACCTTCGACATGGACTAATAAGAAGTAATTTGTCATTGGTGGACTTAATGATTTCCCAAGTACCTACTTGCATTTCGAAGTCATCTTTGGAGAGTCTATAGGCTTTTTCCTCTAGACATTAGAAAAAAAAAATGTGAAAAAACAAAGCTTGGAGTGAGAAAAATTTAGGCATTGGGTACCCCCAAAGATTCAAAAGAAAATTCCAGAACCTTTTTTGAATAGATATATTTTGTTGAAATGTTATTGAAAATGTGGAGAGTTAAAACCATGACTCGTGAAAATAAGAAGTAATTTGTTGTCAATGAGACTTAATAATTTCTCAAGTGCTTATTTGCATCTTGATGACATTTTTGGAGAGGACGTATCAACTTCACATGGATAGAAAGGTTAACAATCAGTTCTCCCAACCACCTCTCATTCACAATTATATGTTAAAAACACTCTTCAATAAAATTTAAATTTGTTATTATTTAAGTAAGTAAAAAACTGTGATATGTCATATAAATATGGAGTTGAAAATCTATTCTTAATCTACATGGATGCCTACGGAACATAATGAAAAGGGTCTCATACTCCAATTTGGTGTTTGACTTGACCATGACCTATATATATATATATATATATATAATTTTTTTTCTCTATTATATTATATGTAATAAATATAATATAATTTATATAATATTTATGAGTACCTTTGAAGTTTTCCAATCAGACATCACTCTTCTTTTCAAATGTAGAAGACTAGCCCAAATCTAAATTTTTCTGAAGAAACCCAATTTGGTA
>JASDQU010372500.1:12398-25335 GCA_032191745.1 Picea mariana
TATATATATATAATTTTTTTTCTCTATTATATTATATGTAATAAATATAATATAATTTATATAATATTTATGAGTACCTTTGAAGTTTTCCAATCAGACATCACTCTTCTTTTCAAATGTAGAAGACTAGCCCAAATCTAAATTTTTCTGAAGAAACCCAATTTGGTATTCTGCCCCAGCTATTTGCATCTTAAGTAGCATGATTTTCGTGCTCCATGTAATTGCTTCGCTTATGTCCATGCTAAAGAGAGAGAACGTTTCTCTTATGTGCATGCTAAAGAGAGAATGATTCGAGTAACATGCCACAAACTCATGTCTACATTTTATTTATTTTTTATTAATCATTGATATAAATGAGAGAGATTTGAACCATAAAATTTTTTGTTTTTTTTTTTATTTTATTATTTTTTTTCTAATTTCTTATCAAATTAAGGAAATGATTTTTCACTAAACAACATAATAATTTTTTAAATAATTTAACTAACAACTCTAAACTATATAATAATTTTTTAAATAATTTAACTAGCAACTCTAAAGTATAGTGATTAAGGTTAAATTCCAATTAAAATGGAAAGGAAAATTGTTTCTTTATTAAACACTACTTAATAAGATATGCTAGTTTTTGAGTGGTTTCTCAAATATATTTTCAAATACATTTTAAATATGAGTAAATTGTTTTTCTTTGTTTTAAAAATGATGATGATGATGATTAACGTCCACTCAGATTAAACTTAATAAAAGTAAGAAATTACTTTGTTTGTTTCATAATTTTATTTATGTGACCAATGCTTGGTTTTACTATGGAGCTCATGAGATTTTGTTCTTATTTTAACAATATTGATTTTCTTCTTTATACTAGTCAAAACATCCAGATATTTTTGAGCTTCTCGATTAGGGTTGATCACCTCCTTATAGTATGTTAATTTTATTTTTTCTCTAATTTCTATGGCACCACCATTTCTCCTTCAGCTTAGATCTATTAATATTTTTTAATATTATCATTATTCTACATAGTGACCTCACTCTTCCTTGATTCCCAATGATTCAACCAATACTTGACATCTTTATGCCAACCCCACTCGAGCTACATGTGGTTTTTAGTGGAGCTTGAAGCAATATTAGGAATCCTCTTGTCTTCCATGTTGTTTATATTATCCTTGTTCACTAAGTATCTTGTTTCTTCTTTATCATCTCGTAAATAACAAGGATGATGACTATACTATTTAGAGTTGGGATGACACAACATACTTCTTCCAAACAACCATCTAACTTGTGGATGTATATGTTAAAAAGGGTAGGGAAAAAGGGAAAACCTTACTTAACTCCTATATTACAATCAATTTCTTTTGAACAACCCTTGGTATTCCTGAACTTGGAAATAATGTTTGCTACAACCTTACCGTAGAAATTTTGTACACAAAAGGAGATTTTATCTCTGTTAATCCATTCCAAAGGTTAGAATGGATTGTCAAAATATTTTCTAAATTCAATGAAACAACATAGAAAAAACTGGCTTTATTATTTTGACACTCTTTTGAAATTATCCCAAGTGTAATAAAGTGGTCCCCATTTGAATGATAGTTGTTAAATCTAGCCTAGTCTTTAGCTCTTTTTCCATGGCTTTCTAGCCACATACTAATCTTCTTTTCAAAAATAATTCCATATAACTTGGCTAAAAGAGGTATAATCATAATGGTCCTATAATTAGAGGGATTGTATTTATCCCCACTTTTAAAAATAGGTACAATGAGGCTTTGAGTCCAAGGTTTAGAGAAGCCCTACTTGTCTACTAAATTGAAGATCTTGTGGATGTGAGGGATGAAGATAGGCCATTCATTTTTAATATTTCTACTTGGTATCCTATTTTTGTCCTTATCTTTCCCTTCTACAAGCCACTTAACTTGAAACTCAATTTATTATTTATAAAAGGAAACTTCCTTGGTAGAAAGGGTTTGAATGTTGTCCACGATAGTAGGGGATTCATAAATATTTTTAAGGTAGGATTTCCAATCCCTCAAAGGAATCATATTTTTTTCTTTGGTTTATGAGTAAGAATTTTTGTCCATAATTTGTTAGAATTTATCCTAGAGAGGTGCAAAAGCTTCTCTTGATTTATATTTATATAGTACATTTTTTTCCTTTTAATTAGGGTAACTTTGTACCTATTTATCTTATCTAGTTTTAAGGACTCATTAGAAACATCCGTAATGTATTTTCTAGAAATATTACACACTTTATCATACCAAGGGTTGGTTGTTCTGTTTTTTCTTTTTACACGACACCTTGATTGAGAAACTTCTAATGGGAGTAGAGAGGGTTTTCATAAAAATAATGATAGAGGTCTTCAATATTTTCCATATTTGATAGGAAAAATAATTCATTATTTACATCATTTTAAAAAAGATCAACATTAATTTTGTCAAAGATCAAGTGATTTTGGTTATGAGAATTTTATTTTATGGAACTTTTGTGCATGACAATGTTTAGAGTTAGGGTTAAATATTTATGATGAGAGTTGGGTTCATGGTTGCTTAATATGTCAAACTTTACTATTTGGTTGTATACAACGATATTATATATCACATCATTTATGACACTACTACCAAGCCCATGAATACCAGTCACCTGGTTGGATTTCAACCACTTCATTAGACCATTGCAAATTATTAGATATTGAGAACTACAAATATTGATCAACTTGGTATCAAACAAATTCTCAACTAAGTATTCAGAGTTTATTTTGTATCTGCTACCTACACAAGGTCCTCATATAGCCATAGACAATTAGCATTGTAATCATTGCCTAAAACATATCTTCACCTCTAATTTCTCTATTGTAAGATCTCTTGTTCCATACCAACCACATGACAAATAATTATACATTAGGGATCTTATATTATTCATGCTCCCAAGCTTTAACAAACAATATAATATTGATTTCACTCGGGATCCAACTTAACATGGGCCTTTTTCCCCATGAAAAGCCTGAAAAAAATTCCAAGGGAGATTTGAAATATCCCAAATTCCTATTTATTATTATCTTTTTGGTCTTTATTCCTAATAATATCTCTTTTTTATCTCAATAATAAATAAAATACATCTATACAATAATAGTAGAAATATAAACAAATAATGGTTTCCTTCTCAACACTTGAACCTTAAACATAACAACATGTTGATTAAAACTAACTTTACCTTAATCATGCTATGAATTCTCAAGGGCTCACATCCAAAGGAACCACTTTGAACAAAGGTCATTCAAGGAAAGAGTAGATATTTAAAGATGGGTTGGCATGAAAAGAACCCTGTGATAAAACCACATCTAGATATTTTGCATATTAAAATATGTAAAATAAAATTTAATAAAATTTAATTATTAATAATATAAAGTCAATGTTAAAAAATAGATTATATATATGTTAATAATTTAATGGTTATTAATTAGTTGATTTATAAAAATTATGCAGAAAATTTGAAATATTTAATTCATTCATTTTTTTTATAAAAAAATATAAATATGGTGTTTGATTTCACCCCATTTTCCATCTAATACTATAAATTTTCTTTTATAATCTTTTAACTTTCTTTTATATATATTTTTAAAACTGATCTAATAGATCAAATCCATATAATAATAATAAGCACTAATATATTATATATTATATATTATATATTATATATAGAGAGGTAGTCTAAATGTATTACAATTTTGTTATTTTTTGGGCATATTTTCTGGTGATATTTGTTCCAAATCTGGCGATATATTGTTGGATTTGCAGATTTTAGTGGTTAAATCTATATAATCCAAGAGCTCTAGGGGTTGTTTTTTAGCAAGCTGAATCCATTTTTACAGTTAAAAATGCAATTTAAACAACAAAAAATTGTGATTTTGTGTACATTTATGTTGTCAAATTCCAACAAGGAAGAAAAAATGTAAAACAATTATATATATATATATATATAACTTTCCACATTTCAACTTATTTTTTAATATAATTGATCATTCCAATAATCAACCCACTTATTGTTACCTTGAATTTTCATTGAGAACATATATTCTAATTGAAATTGTTTTATAAAACTTAACTTTTATTCTTTATCACTTTTGCTTTCATAAATGATCTCTTTCACTATTCTAGTGAAACTAACCACTTTCATTGGAAAATAGTTATAAAAAAATCATCTTGAGAATATATATTGAATTATATGAACAAAAAATTTTCATATTTTGAATCATTATAATTTGTGAGATATATCTTATGGACATTTTTTTTTACTAATACTGAAATTAGTCTTAACCAGTCATTTTGGTATTTTTTCTATAACCTTTTACTAGTTAAGGTTTAGACTATGAAATTTTCAAGAGTTTAATAACTCATATCATAGTACTACAAAAAAAATTTAGACTTACAAGGGTTCAAATTTCAGATATATATCAAGACAAAGATCAACCATCCAAATAGTCTCCAAATTAGGGTTTAAAAGGTACACAACTTACAATTGGCATAACTTTTGAATGGAAGATTAAATAAAATAGAAGAGGGATGAAATATAAAACAAGATGGATGAAAATAAGTAATAAATGCAAAAATCCATGAATGAAATGAAAAATAAGATGGATGAAAATAAGGAAGAAATACAAAAATTCATGAATTTCATAGCAACAATTCTCTTACATGGGATCCCTAAAAGGGATATGGAGATACAAGGAAATCATGGAAAAAAAGAGAACAATGGTGTTTAGCTCAATTACATATGGAAAGTATTTTATCACATTTGGAGATCTCAAATACTGAATCTAAGAATCATGATCATTCGTCACTCCAAGATCCACATCATCACGACCTCAAGTACACACCAAGGAACTACTTCATTCCGAAGATTGATACGAGGAAGTTTGATGGTAATCAACCAACAAGGTTGACACCTTAGAAAATGGATGAAAGAAGAGAAAAAGGACTGTGTTTCAATTATGAAAAAAAGTACTATAAGTGGTACAAAAGCGGTGAGAAGAAAGAATTCTACATAGACAATGAAGAGGAAGAAGATCAAGAATTGGAACCATCATACGATCTAGAGCTAGAAGAGAATACTCCAATGATATATTTTCATGCATTGGCCAACATCAGTACTCCACAAACCCTCGAGATACAAGGATATATCAAAAGAAAAAGGTAATTATGTTTATTGATTTGGGTAGTACCCATAACTTCATCAACTACAAATTAGCAAAATTTCTCAATTTCTTTGTATTTCAAACACTAGAGTTTCAATTAATGATTACATATCAAGGTATCATAATTGTCTTAGAAAGGTGCCATAATATTAAGCTCAATATGGGGGAGTGTTTATTGGCTAGGCCCATTATTGCAATACAAATAGGTGCTGTTCATATTGTATGAGGGGCCCAATGGTTACAATCATTGGGAACAATGGCCCTTAATTTTCAAGATCATTTCATGAGATTTTCCTTAGAAGGAAAGGAAATTGAGCTTAGAGGTATCCAAGGGAAACCCTCTAGAGTGATAAGCTCTAACAATATGACAAAAATACTCAAAAAGGGACACCATGGTGTAATCACACAATTGTGCTCACTAGATGTTCAAACATATACATCCTATGTTCTAGTGGATCTCCAAAAAGTTATCAAAAATCATTCCAAGGTATTTGGAGAGATGCATAAGGGTCTTCTACCTACTCGATATCATGACCATGGTATTCATTTGCAGCCAAGAAGTGTAGATCCAGTCTCAAACGTTTCTTTTTTAAACAAGATAATCAGTGACAAGATCCTAGTATAAACTATTTTACCAGAGATTAATGGAGAAGGGGAAATCATACTAGAACTAGGAACAATCCTTGAAACAAGGATTAAGAAGCTATAAAATTGAGAAATTACTGAGTACCTCGTCAAATGGAAGAACCTACTAGTGTAAAAAGAAACATGGTAAGATGAATTCCTCATGGAGAAATACAAGTGGTTAGTCAAGTGTTGAGGACAACAATTGTTTGAACTGGAAGGGCATGTTAAGCCCTAGACAAAGCCCCATGTTAAGAATAAAACCCCGTATTATGCCTTAGATATTGAGTTATTACACTTCTAGTGTTATATTACTATGTCAGATAGAACCTTTCATTGTACCCTTTCATTATAATTGTACCCTTTGTCTCCTATATATGTATATCAAGGATACTTGGCCTCAGGATCATGTTATCTTGTCTTGTGAATTGATTTTGTTGTAAAAGGAGGTTTCCCCCATGAACTAGACCTTTATTCATTGATTTTGTTTCATTATCAAAGGGATCATAATAGGTTCAAACACAATAGTTCTATCAAAAAAAGAAAAGTAAACACAAGTGATATAGATAAAGATTGAAATTTTTACATTATGAATTCATCATAATCATAAAAGAGGAGAAACATTAGTGGTAAAGATAACTATCATGAGAATTATGAGTGAAAAATATTCCTTTCCATGGAAGGGACAAATATGACCGGTAAAATGGGGGGATGGGTGTTACAAAAAAAATATCACCAATGGATAGTAATATCTTTGTAGGATCTGCTTATTGATCCTAGACAGACATTGGGATAGACTTCTAATGGTTTCCTCTAGATTCAAGTAAATTTGTTTACTTTTAACCAAGAAGGGTGATGAAAATACCTTTCAACTGATGGTTGTCCTTGCTCATATAGCTGATGCAACTCTCAAGATCTAGCTCTATCTTCTACGATATACTTCCTAGACACAAAGAGAAAAACAATTATCGATCTACTATTCTTCTAGTGTTAGGAAATTCAAATCCACTAGATCTATCCCGGCCTATTGAATATGAGATCATATACAAACATTTGAAAATGGAATACAAACATTCATGGGGTAAAACCAATGATATATTAATTGAAATGAAAGAATTACATCAATATCATTACCTCAAGGTGTATATGCACTCCTTCTTGCCCCTTGCTCCTCGCTCCTTTTCAACTCTTCAACCAAGCTAGGAAACCTGACTGCAACTAATGTTGATGGATAAGCACCTCTAAATTTTGGCAGCATATATCTGTAAATGGTTCTTCCTCTTCATGCTCAAGACTAACCTTCCTTTTATATATTATTAGAATAGGATTGGGAGAGCTTATATATATTCTAGAGACCAATGGAGACTTAATTGTTGTGAGTTCCAAGGCTCATGCCATGAAGAAACAACTAATCTCTTGCTTATATCTTCAAAATTATGTGAATATAGGAGATTACAGGGGGTGTTTCTTGTTGTGAACTGATGAAAAGATACATGTCTTTAGTTGTCCCATAAATGACCAGCGACACCCTTCAAAAGTTTTCTGAAACTTGATATGAAGGATGTGTTTTGGCTTACATCTTATATTGTGTTCCTACTGACAATGTAGGTTGGAAATTAAGGCTATAATAGATGCCCCAAAATTTATGAGGTTATGAAAGGAATGGATGGACGAAAAAGATTACAATAAAATGGTATTAATGTGAGGCAGTGTGAGGAGAGAGAAAAGAGGTCCAAAGGTCAAAGAGTACCTGCAATCAAGCACCAGTGATAAAGACATGTATAGACCATCCCCAAGGTAGACATACTCATAATATGAAGAGTATGAACACATGGTTGCCAAAACAATACATTATGGATCCATAAAATGAAATGAAATACCATGGCCACAAAAAAATACATGGTGGATCCATGTGACCAATAAGATCATAGCCATGAGAAAATACAAAGTGTATCTATGTCACAACATACACATCAGGAAGACAACGAGCACTGAGGAGAGTGTCATTGAAATCTTCCAAGTACTCATATACAAGTGATATACTCCATCGCAACTTGGGAGGGGTGTTGTAAAGGAAGGATGAGGCCTCGAAACCAAGGTATTCATCCCAAACCTTGATGGTATGAATATACAACATGCAAATAGATGAGTTGATGTTGAGCATAACAGAAACCATTTTATTAGCGATCATTGAGGTATACCGTAAACAGAGACAAGGGCACCCACCAATGATGAAAATGGACCCCAAGGTACATAGTACAATCTAGAAAGTGTGAATAGCAGATATGATGTCAAACACCCATAGAATCATTTGATTATGTGTCAATTATGTAAACCTTCTAGCTACCGTGAGGAGGCTTGCCACTGAGGACTGCAAGCTCCAAGGTATTAGCTTATTTCTAGATACCTCTTGTAGATAATGTGTTGAAGTCCATAGGAAGAGATTCAATGAAGGAGGGCCTTAATATATCCCCCGTAAATCAACACGAAACATACACGGAGAGATGATGTGAATATATAGAATCACCAAGCACTACTAACATAGGGATGGCTGACTTGAAAAGTCAAAAAAACAATAAATGGTTGATTCAGGTTGAAAAATCCCTCAAACATACAACACGACACAATGAGGACTTGGAAAAAAGACTCAAGAGTTGAAACAATATAGTGCGAAAACGTAGGACAAAACAAAACACTCTCCATGATGATTGGAAGAGTAACTAGCTGGAGGAGTATCTGTGACTCATATTACTAGGACAACTCCTAGGCAAGATATAACCCAACTGTAAGATAATAATTCAAATATGTTCCATGTTAAAGGTGACTTGATTGATGTTTCCATTTTGGAAATAGATCAATGGTGAAAACCCCCACTTTTTTTTTCCCTTTTTTGGTGTTTCCTTCATGGTTTAACTAGTGTGAAAGAGAGATAAAAGTGTGTTCAGTAGTGTCTTTTTCGTTTAGTTTTAATGAACTCAAAAAATATTTAAAAGTAGAAGTCTCATGAATGTGTCTTTTTCATGTATTTTTATGAGTCCAAAAAACAGATAAAAGTTTACTCAGAAAGGTGTCTTTTTCATGGTTTATCAAACAAAACAAAGATTTAAAAGTGAGCTCGTCCGGTGCCTTTTTCATGGTCGAACGAGCACAAAAAGGGGTAAAATTTATCTCATATAGAGAGAAAAAATTGATTAAAAACATGCTTCTATGTTCCAAGCACATGAAATTGACCTAAGCAACACGAATGCAAACTATTATTGACAAGTGAGGTCTACTCTTACCAACGGTTCTCTCCATGGGTATGTGGATGCAAAACAGAGGCCAAATAATGTAAGTGGAATATGTTCAAGGGTTATTGCAATAGTGGTAGAAGAATATAGGCAAACCACAATGCATCGAAAAAGTATTTGATGCAAGACGAAAAGTCATAAGTGACCGTAAAGAAACATAAAAAGTCGGGAACCCCCGCAAGATATGGCTAGAATATAGATGAAGAGAGGAAAATGAGTCTCGAAGTTAAGTCATGGTTGAACTACAATAGGGTTCCTGAGCCTGAGAAAGCACAACATGGGAACCGAATGGAAATCCAAGTGTGAACTAGGGCACCCATGGAGGTTAGGCACTACCATACAAGTTACGACATGAAAAAATGGAGTGAATAAATGGACGGTAAATAATGCAAATCATGGATGTAGGGAAAAGAATATCCCTATATTCCAATTTGAGAACATGTACCTCGAGTTCAGTGGGAGTCGCCATTTCCATGAAAAAAAGTCCTTGTAATCCTGTCAACACATGTAAACTAAATTATGGGGTCAAAACGCATAGTGAAATCTAAAAAAAAAAACAAAAGTTTTTTGTATTTTTTGGATATGATAAATGTAAAATGAAAAGAACTCACACCACACACCTATGTACAAGGAACTATGCATCTTTATGATTCATGCAAAGTAAACCCCCTTGCAAGGATCCAACCAAGAATATTTTTCATAATCGATGAACTCATGAGCCGATGTTGGCACCATATGGATTACCATGCTTGTAATACCACAAGGTTGAACCCCCATTTTGTAAATACATATGTTTCATAGGCTATTGAGCCAAGATTTTATAGGCCAAAGTGCCTTGTGATTATTAGGCACGAGAGCCTAGATGATAAAAAACAAGTGAGCCTATCATTGTAATATGTAATCATTCATATTATTAATAAAATACATCATTGTTGCAAACCAAGTCAAATGAAAGAGTATGGGGGGCTAGGACTCCATGGGACAAAAAAAGGGCTACAGGTTTAAGGATAAGGGGATAAGACAAGGGAATTAAGCCTAGGAATAAAACAATATTATTTGTAAGTCCTAAAGTCATATAACATTATGTTATCCTAAGTTCCCAAGGGAAGGGAACAAATTACAAGTGGGGAACATGTTAGTTCCTTATGTGCCAAGTGTCAAATTAGACACATGTGTATATAATATGGGGATTTAGTGTAATTCCCGTCATTCCTTCATCATTATTTATATTGAATCTGGTTAAAGACTCTATCCATATTATCATGGTTGGAGAGTGGATCTATGGAGCTTGGGAAACCCTATAAATCCTTGGTGGTTTGTGTTTGAAGAGGCAGGTTGTCAGGCCTGTGATATTTTGGTTGAAGAATCAAGTTGTTAGGCTTGCAAGAATTCTCTCTAGGTGATAGAACTACTGGTTGGGTGTTGCAATTCTAGAGAAGCCTTGCATTCCATGAGCTACAGTTCTTTGAGACTTCATGTTCGACTTGTTTTTGAAGCCCTAGAAGGGAAGTGGGACAACCAAATTACTATTGAGAAGAGAGGGGGTACAATTCCTGGGGTGGGACATGCATGTAGGGAATGCGAGGTTTTGAGCTAGGAACTACTATTGGATTTGGCACTAGAAGCTGTGTTTTATTTTGTTACTTGTTAGATCTTAGTGGGATTGGTGAGATGACATTTTCCTTGCTGGAGTCATAGGCCAATCTCGCGGGTGACCTACTGCTAAGAGGTTATGAGAAGAAGAGTATATTGATGTGAGGAACATTTGAGGTCTGCACATTGCTGGTGTTTTACAACAACATATAAGTGTTCTTCTAATGAGTATTATTTTGTTGTGTAATGTGTGTTATTATGTTAATTACATTTTGTTGTAATTATATTTACATGCTATTTACTGTGTGTAATTTGTTTATTTTTATTACTGAAATCGTATATGTATGGATTATTGTATGTTGCTAGTTCTGCATATTGTTGCATATGCAAGAACTTCTTATTAATTAAATGGTACTAGAGTTGGAAATTTTTAAGTGGCATGGCCCATCTCGAGGTTGGGGATGCTACAAAGTGGTATCGGAGAAAATTTTGTTGAGTTGCTAGTAATGGGGACATTACAAAGTTGTATCAGAGCTCAAGGCTCAACAATGAGTCTGCATGGCCCAGCTAGAAGAACACTGAAGATAGAAATTAAAGAAATTTAATTTTATATGTTTGAAAAAACTACTGCATGGAAATTGGGAGAAATGTCACGAGTAAATTGAATAAATTTATCTTGGGATTATAAATCCCTAAATTTTAATTGTAGCCTGAGCAAATTTGGGTCGGTAGATGGCTGACCTTCAAATTTACAGAGGCAATCATGGTAAAATTGGTAAGAATTCTCATTTTTTGAATGGAATTGAAGAAAATTCACGTCCATAATTGTTAATTGGACGTGCATGGAGATAATTGGTGGTTGCAGAGGTTTATTTGGTGGTTATTGGGACTGAAATTGGTTGTATTATGGATTTGCAGAGGGACCGTGATAGAATTGGGCGAAATTTGGCAAAAGCCCCAATTTTTGTGGTGCAATTAGTGGAGAATTTGATGTGGATGAATCAAATTTTGGATGTAGAGGTTAAATTGATGCTTACAGGTCCACAATTATCCATAGATAAGATAATTACAGAGATTCAATTGCGGCCCAAGGAAGTAATTGTGAGATTGGGCATTTTTGGCATTAAAAAAAAACAAATTTTGCAAAAAGTTGGGTATTTTTCCGTATGTGATGTCAGCATGATGTTGAGGCCATGTGGCGGTGACATGGAATTGGTGTGGAAGAAGTGACATGGAATTCCACTGTGGTAGATCCACATTGGTAGGTGCATAGTCAAAATGGGTGGCATAGTGGTTGGTGACATGGGGCTATGTGAGACAGTGGTATAGTGAATACCAACAACCATAGTCACATGACAATCAAGTAGTTTTGGATTCCATCCCCTTTACCATGTGAATCCACTCAAAGTATGCCACATAACATGAGAAAACCATTGTCACAACCCAAGGGGTTTTTATACCTCAAATACTCTTGGGATGTGACATGGCCTTTTTGTTGTTCATCTTCCCTGATCTCAACCATTAGATCCGGGGTAACATGCAAGTTCGTGCGCAACAAGGAAAAAGGTGTGGGACATGACTTGCCTATCCCCGTGCCTAATAAAGAGGTTCCATGTGGAATTTTGATATCCAAAGTGGGACTCATGTCCCTTACGTGGTTAGAAACATGCCAACTGGGCAGGTGGGTCCGTAAAATGTCAAAGTTTTATTGAATTTTTGAGGCATGCGTAAAGGAAAGAGAGATAGACGAGAGAAGGAAGAAGTAAGAGGAGTTTGATGAGGTAGTTCAAAAGGTTGATAGGGAATAATAATAGGGGTTCGAAGTGGGTCTAGAGCGTCATAAAAGTTTCCATGTTAGTAGAAATTAGTTAAATTTCCCAAAAATTTACAGTGTTTTGCAGGTCATGAAATTGTGCCATTTTTGAAGGCGTAAATAGTTTTTTCATCTACTCGAAAACCACAAAAAATAGAGTGTACCAAGGTACACTCTATATTTTCAACTCAAATAAAATAACTCAAAGAGATATTCCTAATGGTGTAAACCATTTTTCAAACCGAGCTTGTATGAGAAAGTTATAGGACAAATAGTGCAAGGTAAAATTTTGGGTATCAATTCACTCTAGAGGATATAACTTCCTACTCAAAGGTCAGATTGGGGAAAACAAGTGGTCAATAGAAATATATTGAACCATAGAAGAAAATGATGGAGTTATATTGGGAATTTGAGTACCCAAAAGTGTACAAGAAGAGGTGG
>JASDQU010372500.1:74648-86125 GCA_032191745.1 Picea mariana
GCATTAGTAATGTTCCATTCATAGCTAAAACACCTCCTAGTTATGGGAATGGTGGTGTGGGTATTTAATCTGGAATATATTTGTAGAAATAAATGAATACATATTATTATCAAAATATGTTTAACACAAAATAAAATATATATAGTAAAATTGATTTCTATTCAATAAGGAAATAAGTTGAAACTGTAAAATGCAGCGGAAACAAGCTTGCTAGAATGGTGGTAGCTTATCTCTGAGAAGAGATGTGACAATTGTGCTCATTCACTAGAATATCATTACAATGAGGATCTGAAGGACCTTTTACAATAAACGGGAATGTTGAAAACCCTAGACATCCAAAAAATATAACCCTAAGACATGAAGTGCCAAAAGTCATCTGGGCCCCGTTTGGGTAAGTTAGTACATCAACTTCCTAGGGTCGTAACTTTTCCATACGATCTTCATTTTAGGCACACGATAGGCTGTTGAAAAGTTCTATCCGAGGAATACAAATATTTCTTCTATCTATCAAATGTTATTTTTACTGTGGCGAGCCCTAAAAAACGTTGTTTAGTGCCTCAAAACGAGCCTGCAAGTCAGATACCTGAAAACTAGGGAAACAACTACCAAACTAGAAAACTGCCAAAATGAGCCAGTTGGAATAGGTGGGAGGCCACCAAAATACATATGGATCAATACTACCCCCTGATGAATAATTGTTCTCTATTTCATTGATTTCCCCCATCATATGAGAAAATTTATGTTGAACTTGGCCCTGGGTGAGCCACTTGCCTTGGTGCAGGAGATGCCCTGCTTTGACAACTCAATAAAGATGGATCCTTTGCTAACAAGTGCCTGTTGGGTATGTTTTATAATATTTTCATGAGTATTAGTGTATGTGCATTGCACTCGGTGCGCAGGGGGCTTTGAGGGGGGGTGGAGGGGGTTCGGGGGCAACACCCCCGAAATTATTTTTCTTCCTCGTGAAACATGTCACATATTTAGGTGGTTTTTCGGCACATGCTTTTTTGCCGATGGTTTTCTATTTTCAGTTAAGGAATTAGGGTTGTTGACTAATCCAGGTCATTGGGTTAGGGCTTTGGATGTCTTTGGATCCTATATGTATATTGTATTGTAATCAATGTATCATGATGAATGAATATAGAATATGATGGTTTTCCTGATTTAGGTTTCCATGGGAAAAATCTCTGTGTAATGTTTGTTTTTTCCATTGTATATTTTATGTTCTTTTACTGAAAATCTATTTGGAGTAAATACTATACAAGGTTAAAATCTACATTAGAAGGGCACTACAAACGTGTTACATATTTGGGTGGTTTTTTGGCACATGGTTTTTTATTTTCGGTTAAGGAATTAGGGTTGTTGACTAATCCAGGTGATTGGGTTATGGATTTGGATGTCGTTGGCTCCTATATGTATATTGTATTGTAAACAATGTATCATGATGAATGAATATAGAATATGTTGGTTTTTTTGGTTTGGGTTTTCAGGGGAAAAATCTCTGTGTAATGTTTGTATTTGCCATTGTATATTTTTTGTTCTTTTACTGAAAATATGTTTGCAGTAAATATTGTAGAATGTTAAAATCTACATTTTGTATCAGAGATTTTTTGGCTTTAGGGGGACGCCTTTATGGTCAAGGGTTTGGCTTGGGACTGTGATAAGCCTTGTTACAGTGGGAGATCCGTGGTATTGATTTTTTAGGTGAAACGAAATGGCAAGAAATTTTAAAATGGAGATTGAGAAGTTTAATGCACAAAGTTTTGAGCCGTGGAAGCTCAATATGGAATATTTGTTGGTGGACAAAGACTAGTGGATCACGGTAGATCTAGGTACTGCACCTATAGGAACTTCAATAGATGACTGGAAAAAGTTGGATCTGAAGACAAAGAGCACAATCCGATTGTGTCTCAGATTCAGTTTTACTGAATGTGTCAGAGGAAGCTACAACCAAGGATTTATGGGATAAGTTGGGGAATTTGTATGAGTCTAAGTCTCTAGTGAATAAACTATTCCCGAGAAAGAAGTTGTATAACCAGAGGATGAGATATGGAGACTCGGTGGCAGAACATTTGAACACCTTAAATACTGTGGTAAGTCAGTTAGTATCTATTGAGATTAAATTTGAGATGAAGTTAAATGAATCAGTTTACTATTTTCTTTACCAGACTCGTGGGATAGTACGGTTGTGGCCATAGGTAGTAATACAGCTTCCTTGAATTTTGATGAAGTGGTCTCATCTTTGTTGTCGAAGGAGATGAGACAGAAGAATATGGAAGGACAAAGCACATACACGTTATTTGCAAGAGGATGTTCCCAGCAAAGAAATAGATCTAAGTTCTCAAGTGGGAGATCTAAGTCTAAGGGTAGATCTAAATTTCTCGGAATGTTTGTAAAGGTATGTTGGAGATGTGGAAAATGAGGGCACTACAAGAAGAAATGTAGATCCAAATTTGAGAAAAAGAAGGGATCTGAAGAATCTCCTTCTACAGACGAAAATACCTCCAAGGAATAAGGAGGGGATGTGTACTTGGATTCTTCAAGAACACATGCATATCATGACTCTGGTGCATCCTTTCATATGACTCCCCACATGAAGTGGTTCTGCAAATATGAAAGGTATGATGGAGGTAATGTTTTCTTAGGTGATGATTCGATAAACATAATCATAGGATGAGGAAAAGTCAAGTTGAGGCTCATAGATGGAAGGTTTAGAACATTGCCTGGTGTTTTGCACATCCCATGTTTGGCCAAAAATTTGATTTATGTAAGAAAAATGGACAATGTAGGGGTAAAAACAATATTTGAAAAGGAAACCTGTAGGATGGTTCAAGGAGAAATCATTTTGTTGAAGGGAGTTCAGTTTGGAACTTTGTATAAGATGCAAGGAAGAACCATTAGTGATGGGTGTAATAGTTCCATTGTTCCTGATATTAGAGTTGAAGAAGAAAAAACTCCTAGAGTCTCTGGAGAAAAGGGTATGTTGTGGCATCAAATACTGGGGCATATAGGAGAGAAGGGTCTTCAACTACTACACAGTAAAGTTATGGTTAAAGGTATGTATAAATTCTCTCTAGATTTTGATTTCTGTGAATGTTGTCTATATGGGAAGAAAAATCGGCTAAGATTCCCCTCTAGTGCAACAAGGGCAGAAGGAATTTTACAGCTAGTTCACAGTGATGTTTTTGGATCCCATCATTGGGAAAATATGTGTACTATGTCTCATTTATAGATGAATTCTCGAGGAATACTTGGATATATTTATTCAGGAAGAAATATGAAGTCTTTGACAAGTTTAAAGAGTTTAAGGATCTTGTTAAGAATCAAGCAGAGAAAATAATTAAGGTGTTGAGGATAGATAACAACGGAGGGTTCTGCGAGAATGAATTTGAAGAATTATGTAAGAAGTGTGGTATAGAAAGGAAGAAGACTACTCCATACACACCTCAACATAATGGAGTTGAAGAAAAAATGAACAAGAATCTGATGGAAAAAGCAAGGTGCATGCTGAGTGGTGTCAGGTTAGGGAAAGAATTATTGGCAAAGGAAGTGGGTACTACATGTTACCTGATCAACAGATCACCCTCATTAGCATTGGATGACAAGACTCCAAAAGAGGTATGGACTGGTAAGGAACCTTCTCTCACACATATCAAGGTATTTGGCTGTGATGCTTATGTTCATGTTCCAAAGGAAGACATGAGTAAGCTAGATAAGAAGGTTGAAAAATGTATCTTTATTCGATATAAAGATGATCTCAAATGTTATAAGATTTGGAACCCAGAAACTAAGAAGGTAGTGTATAGCCGAGATGTGGTATTTAGAGAAATGAAAGATGTTGTTAAAAAGGAAGTCCTACCAAGTAAGGAAGAACCTCAAAAAATGGAGTTTGATTTAAAGGATGATGAATTAGACTCTACAGAAGAACAAGAATTAGAAGAAGAAGATCCTCATACTCTAGTATTGAGGGTATTGGTTCAAGAAAGAAGGCTACTAGAAAGGTATACTCCGTCTAATTTCCATTCAAATTTTTATTTATCTATTACTGATGATGATCCTAGAAATGTCAGAGAGGCAGTGGATTCAGAGGATGGAAATCTCTGGAAAAGGGATATCGACAAAGAAATGGCATCTTTGGTTAAGAATGAGGCCTGGTATCTAGTGGAGTTGTCGATTGGAAGAAATCCCATTGGAAACGAATGGGTATTTGAAAAGAAGCTGACTGCATAAGGAAAAGTGGAGAAATACAAAGCTCAATTAGTAGCAAAGGGTTAATCCCAGGTTGAGGGAATTGATTTTGGTGAGATTTTTTCTCCTTTTATCTATTGTTGTTTCATTTGATTTTGAAGTAGAATAGATGGATGTGAAGAAAAAATTTCTACATGGGGATCTAGAAGAAGAAATCTATATGAAGCAACCAGAAGGTTATGTTGTGAAGGGAAAGAAGGAGCTGGTATGCAAGATGAAAAATTCCATGTATGGTTTAAAACAATCACCAAGGATGTGGTATAAAAAATTTGATACTTATATGATGGGACTTGGATTCACAAGAAGCAAAGAGGATCATTGTGTGTATTTTAAATTAATTGGTGATCATTTGATTTATTTGGTCTTGTATGTGGATGACATGTTGCTGATAAGAAACAACAAGGATATTATCCAGGATGTGAAAACTCAGTTGTCCTCTAAATTTGACATGAAGGATATCGTTGCTTCAAATTTCATTTTGGACATGGAAATTAAAAGAGATCAGAAAAAGAGGAAACTCTTAAATCAGAGAAAATATGTCGAGACAATATTGCATAGATTTAATATGCAAGAATGTAAATCGATCAAGGTTCCTATTCCTGTTGGGGTAAATATATTTGCAGATCGGTGTCCCAAGACACAGGAAGAGGAGGAGGACATGTATTATGTTCCATATACAAATGCGGTTGGTAGTTTGATGTATGAAATGGTATGTACTAGACCGGACATTGCACATGCAGTGGGAGTTTTGAGTAGGTATATGTAAAAACTAGGGAAGGAGGATTGGACAATAGTAAAAAGGGTTTTCAGGTATTCGCATGGCATTGCTAGCTATGGATTGTGCTACGAAGGAAGACCAGGATTGGAAATATTGGTGGATATACATGGATTTGTGGATGCATACTGGGTTGGAGATATAGATCATATGATATCTACAAGTGGGTATGTGTTTAACCTGTTTGTGGGAGCAATAAATTGGATGAGCAAAAGACAGGTTGTAGTGGCACTTTCAACTACAGAATCTGAATACATGGCAACCACTCATGCAAGTAAGGAATCAGTATGGTTACAAAGATTTTTTTAACATATTGGGTTGGTACAACAAGTTGTAAGGATATATTGTCACNGGATTCACAAGAAGCAAAGAGGATCATTGTGTGTATTTTAAATTAATTGGTGATCATTTGATTTATTTGGTCTTGTATGTGGATGACATGTTGCTGATAAGAAACAAAAAGGATATTATCCAGGATGTGAAAACTCAGTTGTCCTCTAAATTTGACATGAAGGATATCGTTGCTTCAAATTTCATTTTGGACATGGAAATTAAAAGAGATCAGAAAAAGAGGAAACTCTTAAATCAGAGAAAATATGTCGAGAAAATATTGCATAGATTTAATATGCAAGAATGTAAACCAGTCAAGGTTCCTATTCCTGTTGGGGTAAATATATTTGCAGATCGGTGTCCCAAGACACAGGAAGAGGAGGAGGACATGTCTTATGTTCCATATACGAATGCGGTTGGTAGTTTGATGTATGCAATGGTATGTACTAGACCGGACATTGCACATGCAGTGGGAGTTTTGAGTAGGTATATGTCAAAACTAGGGAAGGAGGATTGGACAATAGTAAAAAGGGTTTTCAGGTATTCGCATGGCATTGCTAGCTATGGATTGTGCTATGAAGGAAGACCAGGATTGGAAATATTGGTGGATATACATGGATTTGTGGATGCATACTGGGTTGGAGATATAGATCATATGAGATCTACAAGTGGGTATGTGTTTAACCTGTTTGTAGGAGCAATAAATTGGATGAGCAAAAGACAGGTTGTAGTGGCACTTTCAACTACAGAATCTGAATACATGGCAACCACTCATGCAAGTAAGGAATCAGTATGGTTACAAATATTTTTTTAACATATTGGGTTGGTACAACAAGTTGTAAGGATATATTGTCACAGTCAGAGTGCAATTTTTCTGGCGAATAACCTGACTTATCATTCAAAGACAAAGCATATTGATCTTCAATATCACTTTCTGAGAGACATGATTGAAGAAAAAAAAAGTATTGTTGATGAAGGTGGAAACTTTGAAGAATGTTGCGGATTCATTAACAAAATCTGTGAGCACTGAGAAGTTCTCTTGGTGTAGAGGATCCATGGGCATTGCTTCCCTGGATTGTTGACTATGTAACCCTTTAACCCTCAGTATGCAAAGAAAACAACAAGTGGGATAATTTTAAGGGTGCAGGGGGGTTAAAGTGGGCCTCTAGGCCCCCACTTGGGGGTTTTGGGGCAGCGCCCCTGAAAAAAAATTATTTTCCTTGGGAAACGTGTTACATATTTAGGTGTTTTTTCGACACATGGTTTTTTGCCAATGGTTTTCTATTTCAAGTTAAGGAATTAGGGTTGTTGACTAATCTAGGTCATTGGGTTAGGTTTTTGGATGTTTCTCTCTTCTATATGTATATTGTATTGTAAACAATGTATCATGATGAATTAATATAGAATATGTTGGTTTTCCCAGTTTGGGTTTCTAGGGGAAAAATCTCTATGTAATGTTTGTATTTTCCATTATATATTTTCTGTTCTTTTACTGAAAATATGATTGTAGTAAATATTGTACAAGTTTAATGATCTAGGTGGATATCGGTCGCCACCCACCTTTTCCATCTGGCTAAAAACAACTTTTTGGAAATTTTGGTAATTTACTATTTTTAGCAATTTTTCGGGTCCTAAACTTCTGGAGTCATTTTGAGGCCCTAAATGACATTTTTGGGGGTATCTTCATATTGGCAATTTTCATCATGAAAATTTAATCAATAGTTGTATACCTCGGACATATATTTCCAACAGGCTATCGTACACCTAAAACGGAGATCGTATGCAAAAGTTACGACCCCGAGTAGTTGATGTACTGACTTATCGAAACGGGGCCCACATGAATTTTGGCGCTTCATCTCCTAGGGTTAGGTTTTTGGATGTCTAGGGTTTTTGACATTCCTGTTTATTGTAAAAAGGCATTCAGAACCTCATAGTAACTATATTCTTGTGAATGTGAGTAGCCATCACATCTCTTCTCAGAGATAAGCTGCCACCATTCTAGCGAGTCTTTCACTCTATATTTTTACAGTCTCTGTACATTTCTTTCATTTATAGAAATCTTGTATTATTGTATCTCTGTGTTTATGGTTTCATCTTTGATACATTTCTGTTATATTACTTGATATCCGCGATATCTTTGTGCATTTCTTTATTACATCTCCGCTCTCATTTCGTGGCAAAAATAATCTGGATCAGTTAAAATCTATAGTGCCCTTGATATGTTTGTCCACAATTTAATCATTGGATGCCTGTTGTATGCAGTTGGGGTTGAGGTCTGTTGGTGCTAGTTGTTTTCCTATCTCTGAGGTGTCCAATGATGGTGGTAAATACAATTAAAGGATATCCACATTGAACACTGGGTGCAATCCAAGGAAAGGAGGAATGTTGAGCTCAAAAGCATTATCACTCACAACCTTGGTGATGGTGTATGACCCATAATGGAGTGAGTGAAGATTTTGATGGGGTCCTATAAGGCACTCTTTTTGCAAGTGCAACCAAAATTTTTCGCCCACCTGAAACTTATGTGGCAATTGGTGTTGATCATGGCACTACTTGTNTCTTGGTGATGGTGTATGACCCATAATGGAGTGAGTGAAGATTTTGATGGGGTCCTATAAGGCACTCTTTTTGCAAGTGCAACCAAAATTTTTCGCCCACCTGAAACTTATGTGGCAATTGGTGTTGATCATGGCACTACTTGTACTTGTCATTGGACTTCTGTAGGATATGTTGAACCTGTTGGTAGATGTGTTGGATCCACTCAATGAACCAGATGGCATTGTTAACTTTAGTTGGAGGAGGAGATGAGTTGGTCGAGGTTACCGCAAGGAGTAGTGCAACATCTATGGGACCCAATGGTTAGAATCCCAAATCCACCTGAAAGGGGTTGTGGTCGATTCAGATATGTAAGGCTTGGTTGTAGCTATGTTGAACATAGGGGAGACTCTCATCCCATGTGTGAGGGNCAGGAGATGAGTTGGTCGAGGTTACCGCAAGGAGTAGTGCAACATCTATGGGACCCAATGGTTAGAATCCCAAATCCACCTGAAAGGGGTTGTGGTCGATTCAGATATGTAAGGCTTGGTTGTAGCTATGTTGAACATAGGGGAGACTCTCATCCCATGTGTGAGGGTGCTTGGAATTATATATGTGTAGGATATGCACGATCATTCAATTTATGACATCAGTTTTTCCATCTGTATGGGGGTGGAAGGCCATGGTTTGGTGATTTTGGTGTCCAACAGTGACCAAAGGCTTGACCAGAATGTGCTGAGAAATTGACTATCCTGATCTTATACAATCGTTTATGGGATTCTACATTCTACCCATACTCGTTCAAAGTAGATATTGTTAGTGGACTCTATTGTGAAGCTCTTCTTGCAAGAGGCCATAATATCCATCTTGGAAAAGTGATCCACAACCACAAAAACATAGTCATTTCCCCACTTGGTGGACGGGAGGCCCGACATGTAGTCCATTGAGATGGATTCCCATGGCTTGTTAGGAGTAGGAAGAGGGGTGTACATGCCCTATTTATTAGTGGTCGGTTTGGCAACCATGCAGGCAGTACAATACCTGATATAATTTCTAACCTCCTATCATAGTTTCAACCAGTAGAAATGTTTCTACAACATTTCCACTATCTTTTCGACGCTGAAGTGTCCTGTCACCCGACTATAGTGGGTTTCCCAGATAAGATTCCCTCACTCACTTGATAGAAAACAGATATGGCCCAAATGGCACAAGAACCCATCCTGAAGATGGAAATTAGTGACAACTGCATTTGCGACCAACATTTGGTAGGTGGTGGAGAAGTCTGGGTTTGTCTCATAGAGTTGGGGCCATCTGGAGGTCTCATGGCCACAAGAATCTAGCACTATGGTGAGTTTCATGACTGGTAGTCTGCTGAGCCAATCAACAACGCAGTTGGTGCTTCTCATTTTATACTTGATGTTAAGGAGGAATGGTTACAANTTCAAAGTAGATATTGTTAGTGGACTCTATTGTGAAGCTCTTCTTGCAAGAGGCCATAATATCCATCTTGGAAAAGTGATCCACAACCACAAAAACATAGTCATTTCCCCACTTGTTGGACGGGAGGCCTGACATGTAGTCCATTGAGATGGATTCCCATGGCTTGTTAGGAGTAGGAAGAGGGGTGTACATGCCCTATTTATTAGTGGTCGGTTTGGAAACCATGCAGGCAGTACAATACCTGATATAATTTATAAACTCCTATCATAGTTTCAACCAGTAGAAATGTTTCTACAACATTTCCACTATCTTTTCGACGCTGAAGTGTCCTGCCACCCGACTATAGTGGGTTTCCCAGATAAGATTCCCTCACTCACTTGATAGAAAACAGATATGGCCCAAATGGCACAACAACCCTACCTGAAGATGGAAATTAGTGACAACTGCATTTGCGACCAACATTTGGTAGGTGGTGGAGAAGTTTGGCTTTGTCTCATAGAGTTGGGGCCATCTGGAGGTCTCATGGCCGCAAGAATCTAGCACTATGGTGAGTGTCATGACTGGTAGTCTGCTGAGCCAATCAACAACGCAGTTGGTGCTTCTCGTTTTATACTTGATGTTAAGGAGGAATGGTTACAAGTAAGTGGACCACTTCTGATGGCGGTCATTCTACAATTTGCCTTGTGTTTGCATGAACTGCAGTGGTTTATAATCAGTGTGGATTATTGTCTCCTACCCAAGAATGTAATGTCTCTACTAGCAATAGGCTTACAAAATGGAGTAGATTTCTTTGTTGTAAGTAGGGTACTTACGAAAAACATCTGATAGTGTCTCACTATGATAGGCCATGGGGTGGTCATGTTGAGTGAGAATGGCACCCAAAACATAGTCTGAAGCATCTGTCTCGATCTCAAAGGGTTTTTGCAGGTCCGATAGTGAAAGTATTGTGGCTAAGCACAAGTGCTACTTCAAATCATCGAACTCTTGTTGTTGGGACCAACCCCACACAAATTTCTCCTTACCACCACCCCTCGTTACTTGGATGAGGGCCCATGCAATATGGGAGAATCCCAACACGAACCTGCAGTAGAAATTGGCAAGGCCCAATAAGCTTCGATGCTTAGTGAGTGTGGTTGGGGATGGCCAGTCACAGATGACTTGGATTTTGGCTGGATCCACATGTATGCCATGTTGATCAATGATGTAGCCTAGGTAATGCACCTTGTCCATGCCGAAGGATAATTTTTCCAAGTTGGCATAGAGTTGGTGTTGTCACAAGGTGTGCATAACTTGCTAAATATGCTACAATTGTTATTCCCAAGTCTTGTTGTAAATGAGGATGTCATCCAGATACACCACTACAAAATTTTTGTTGAATAGTCACAGGATATAGTACATAATCCTCATGAAAGTGGTTGGAGCATTTGCCAAACCAAAGTGCATGACCAAACATTCAAAAATACCTTCCTTTGACTTGAAGGTAGTCTTCCTTACATCTATATGTTCTATCAGGACCTGGTGGTAGCCAAACTTCAGATCAATCTTACTGAAGTTTTTGGCCCCCATGAGCTTATCAAGGAGGTCATCGATTCAGGGAATCAGGTACTGATTTTTGACTATGATTTCATTCAGGGCTCGGTAATCAATGTAGAGTTTCCTTGTTCCATATTTCTTTTGTACTAACACGATTGGGCTTCTGCAAGGTGATGAGTTGGGATGAATGTGCCCCTTGCGAAGAAGCTCTTGGATTTACTGCTTGATCTCCTCATTCTCTAACAGATAATGGTGGTAGACTGGACCATTGGGAAGTGGTGCATTGGTTGTCAGATCAATAGGGTGCTTGACATGAAAGTGTAGAGGTACCCCGGTAGGTGAGGAGAAGATATCTAAGTATTCTTCCACAACCTTATCCACTTGCTTTTGCTATGTGGAGAGGTAGGCCATGGAGACCTTGGATGTGGCTATGATCTTTCTCTCATTCTGAGAGTGAATCACATAGAAGACAACCTTCCCTTTCTGAGAGATGACCTTTCTGCATTTCTTGGCATAGATCAAGGAAATAACATTGGGTGGGACTGCCTCGGGTATCCTATACAATTTCTTGTTCAAAGTAATAATAACACTATGAGTCCTACACTCATATACAACA